>QJPP01003971.1:0-162813 GCA_003996215.1 Jaltomata sinuosa | reverse complement strand
TACGTAGTTGGTGTGTCAGTAGAGCAGCGCAGAAAAGAGGAGGAACGCGACCAAGACATGGCGCATCTGAAAACGCAGTTGGACCTACTGACAAAGCACTTGTTCTCAGGAGGTTTGGAGAAGGTAAAAGCTGTGGGTTCCCAAAGTAGAGCAGAAGAGTTGGAAACTGAGGAGGCGAATTACTTGGGGGGTTTCCACGCCAATGGCCAAGGAAACCAAGGTCGGACCTATCAGAAGGACAACTACTATGAGAAAGCTGGCTACAATCGCGATCAAGGTAACTGGAGAAATAACACCGATAGAGGTGGGTTGTATATACCACCTGGTAATCGAGACAAAGCTAGCAACGAGGCAGGGACTTCTAAGCTCGAAGACATGATGGCGAAGATGCTGCGAAAGGTAGAATCGACTGACTCTGGGGTGAAGGAGATAAGGACTGAGTTATCGGCCATGAGTCAAATAGTGGAGGCACATTCCACTTCGATCAAGCAATTAGAGCAGCAAGTGGGGCAAATCTCGGCATCTCTGAACCAAAGGAAGACAGGTACCTTGCCGAGCAACACTACTCATCCGAGGAATGACGCGAGTTGTATGGCAATCACGACCAGAAGCGGTAGAACGTTACCGGAATCACATCCGGTAACTCAGACTCAAAGTGATGTTGCGGATGATGAAGAGGCGGTAGAGGAGGAAACTCCAAAGCCCGCAGATAAAAGCAAGGAAGCGGAAAAGCTTCCAACTATGATGCCTCGGCCACCACCTCCTTTCCCACAGCGTTTGAAGAAGAAAGCTGACGATGGTAAGTTCCTGAACTTCATGACCATGCTGAAGCAGATTTTAATAAACATACCATTGGTGAAGCGTTGGAACAAATGCCCGATTATGCCAAGTTCATGAAGGACTTGATTACAAAGAAGAGGTCGGTAAGTTTTAAACCGGAAGACAACCTCCACCACTGCAGCGCTATTTCTTCAAGGTCGTTAGTCGAAAAGAAGGAAGATCCAGGTGCTTTCACTGTTCCCTGTACTATCGGGAAGCTCAACTTCGAAAGAGCATTATGTGATCTTGGTGCTAGTATCAACTTGATGCCGCTAGCAGTTTACAAACAATTGGGTTTGGGAGCTCCTAAACCGACGTCCATGAGAGTGATGATGGCTGACCGTTCGGTAAAGCGACCGGTGGGAATCTTATCTGATGTGCTGGTCAAGATTGGTAAGCTTATATTCCCGGCCGACTTTGTGATCTTGGATTGCGAAGTGGATTTTGAAGTTCCCATAATCTTGGGACGACCTTTGTTAGCCACGGCTAAAACGTTGGTTGACATGGAAAGAAACGAACTGACCTTCAGGCTAAATAATGAAGTGGTCAAGTTTGATGTGTCCAAATTGATGAAGCAACCAAGTGACATGAGGGTGGTCGCGGTCATCAATATTATTGAGGAAATCCCTGCGGATGTGTATCTTGAGAAAAAGGGTTGTGTTGAAACCCAAGCTGTTATGAGAGTAAGGTCGCGATTGCAAGAGGACGAGCAGGTGAAGGAAAGCGGTGAAAATAAATCAAGAAAACGAAAACACCGCAAGAGAACCTGCAAAGAAAGAGCGAAGAAGTTGGCGCGACTAGCTGCGGAGCCGATGAACGAAGAAGCTGGAACGCAACAGCAGTGTGTCGCGTGCACACACTCCATCGAGTTCTCCTGTTTTGGAGACCCTGACGGTCTCCAACATCATGCCAGAATATGAGTCCTATCGACTTCACAGGTATTCCTTTCTCTCACAGTTTTTAGCTTTCATATGGATGCATTGGGGACAATGCATGAGTCTAAGTTGAGGGTGTGGGGAAACCTGTGAGTCACCACCGAGGGTTTTTGTTGTCGTGTTTCTTTTCCCTCCGGTGTGCTATCTAGTAGAACCGGCATACTTAGGTTGTTATTTTAAATTTTTGTTTTTTTTAGTGGCTATAGTGATGAGCATGGCGTTTTTCTTGACTAAAACGAGGCCCTTTTAAAAAATTTCTGGTTTTGTACTTATGTTGAAATGATTGACTGTCTGGATCCTCGAATGTCATTGTGTGATTATGATTAGAATGGGTATGCTTAAGCCGAACGGTTGTTTGATAGTTGGTAGCAATATAGTTTCTTGGTGCCAAGAGTGTGTGAGATTATTGTTCTAAATTCTTACTCTGTGCATGCATCTAGAACTTGCCCGGTCTATTTTGTTAAGTTCGAAGTTTGGTTGCTTAGGAAAGGATCACAGGCCCTTTTTGTGTACAGTCCACTTAACCTAAAAGACCGTCCAAATATAAATAATCCCTTTTTGATCCCTGTTTGAGCCATAATTAACCTTGTTCTTTCAATAACCTGTCACCATTCCTGTTTAACTTTAAATCCCTATTTTGGCCCTGGTCCTTCCTTGGACATCGTGCACCTCAACTCAGGCAATCAGCCTAAGTTGAGGGTGGCTACTATAGAGGTAAACCCTATTTTGGCCCTAGTCCTTCCATGGACATTGTGCACCTCAACGCAGGCAATCAGCCCAAGTTGAGGGTGGCTACTACAGAGGTGAATGATGAGAAAAAGAGGATGAAGAAGATTGGTTGGGAATAGAATGAAAATTCGGGTGTGTGCCTAAGAAAAGAAAAGAAAAATAAAAAGAGATGAAAAAGATCGAAAAAGTAATAAAAAGAATTGTCAAGATAAAGAGGCAGCACCTGTAGCTAGAGAGAAGGAAATAAAAAGGTGAATAAGGATGGACAAAAAGTTATGCGGTAATAAGACGTCGGTAGTTCCAAGGAGGGCTTAGTCACTAACCCCTAAATGTATCCTACCTGCACCTGAAGCCTCATTACAAGCCTAAACAAGTCCTGTAGTGATCCTGAGCGGCTTTCTGAAGAACTGAAATAGAATAGTAAGGGCAAGCCTATGGTATCGCATGTCAATTGTTTGAAATCATTTGTGAGTGTGAGCGCTTACCTAGTCCCAAATCTTGTGTGTGGGATTTCTTTGTGGTGAGGGCACCAAGATTTCTGTATTGCCTATTGATTGTTAGGATAGCTGCGCATGTGTATGCATAATATTCTATCATATCAGAATGACATGTTTGGATCCTTGCAAGTTAGTGTTTCATACATCTGTGTGCTACGAGGGAGCTTGATTTAATGAACTAATGAATGACCATGAGTTGCTAAAGACACGAGTTTGTTTGCTTAGTTGAGTCGTCGTATTATTGTTTTGTGTCATGTTGCTTGAGGACAAGCGAACGTTTTAAGTTGAGGGTGTTGATGTGCCGCCAATTTACGGCACTTTCGACTACTTTAAACTAAGAACAATCGTACGTTTTCAAGCAACCGTTGTCGTTTTTGATGTTTTTATGTTGTATTTTCAGGAAATGGAGACAAACGTGGAAACGGAAGGAAATACGCGAAAAAGAGCATTCTGGATAAGAGTGACGGCCTGAGTGACGGCCCGTCACACATGTGACGGTCCGTCACAGTGACCGTCACACCAAGGCAGCACCACTGCCTAGTGGTGACGGTCCAGGCGACGGTCCGTCAAGCTAGTGACGGTCCGTCAGCCTGGCCGTCACACCTGGGCAGTCGGTTACGCGGAATCCGAGCGTTTTTGGGATTTGTTTCCTAGACTCCTATAAATACCCTATGTTAGGTTTATTTTATTTGTCAAGCTTTTTAATATAGTTCTCCCAATAGTTTTAGGTGTGACTTGGAGATCAAGAAACACGTTTTACACTTCTTGAATTCGTGTTCTTGATTTGTTCTTGGGATCTTGGTTTTTCTTGTTCTTGGAATAATTGAATATTGGTTTTCATTATATTGTAAGAATCCCTTCTCTTTATTATGAATACAATTCTCTTCTCTTTTCTTTATAGCATGATTAACTAAACCTCCCACAACTAGGGTTGTGGGAGCCATGGCTAAAGTAGCGATATAGATTCCGGGTAGCGACGGGTTCAATATATATGTTATTACGTTGTTAATCATTCATTATTTAACGTTTTCT
Organism: Jaltomata sinuosa; assembly: GCA_003996215.1. Lineage (NCBI taxonomy): Eukaryota > Viridiplantae > Streptophyta > Magnoliopsida > Solanales > Solanaceae > Jaltomata > Jaltomata sinuosa. The sequence continues at coordinate 158,801 of QJPP01003971.1, read as the reverse complement.
AGTGGTTGCAAACATTAGAACATGCCTAGGTTTGAATTTGCTTGAGTAAAGAGATTAAAACCGGGAAACTTGATTAACGACGAGGATTCGAGACTACCAACTCTCGTCTTATGATTAATGCTATAACTAGATTAATCTACTTGATGTTTAGGATTGAAATCTAAAAGCACACCTTTTCAAGTTCGAGAGAATTGAAAAGTAAATTTGTCTATTTGGTTGAGAAACGTTTAGACGATACAACTAATTCAATCACATCGTGACACGCATATAGAAAGAAACTCGTTAAGCCTAGAATCGACTTTGTTACTAACGCCATAGTAAACACTTCCCTAGTTCTCTCTCTCCTATTGATTATCATTCATACGTTAAGTGTTTGTTTTGTTTACAAATATTGATCACAAAACCCCCCTATTTACCGGAAACTATTGACCATTAGTCACATACTTCACTAAAGACTTAATTCTCACCATATTCTCTGTGGGATACGACCCCAAACTTTGTTGGGTTCTATATTTGAGTACGACCGCTTACGCTTCGTTAATTTGAGGTGTAGTTTGGGCGTTATAACTCTAGGTTTATATGAAAAGGGGTCTATCAGGTTGATTGCATCTTTGGAAGAGATTGCAAGGTTTGATGTATACTAAGAAAGGGTTCTGTTTAGTTGAAAAAGGGAAGGGATATGACTCCTTGCGTACAGGTTGTAGTGGCATTGCCTTAGATGAATTCGAGGTCAGATTTCCTTCTAGTATGAGATTGAGATAGTGGTATTTTCCAGTACTACCTTTGGGAGCTTGTTACATCGACTGTGGTTTCCTTGTTATATTGTTTGGGAGACCAAAGTTTCAGTAACATCTACGGATGAGCAGCTTGCATCTTCAAAGCCTAATTGGCTCTGATTCCTAAGTGTTCATCGGTAGCGTGCAGGTCTACTCATGGGTTTTATAGAGGCATAGATTGGCAATTGGAGTTGGATTTTAGAATCGTGGGCTAGCAGGTTATATCAGATGATTCGTGGGAGTTTCTCTTTGGTTGCAGCATCCTTATGCTGAAAGGCAGTGGGTGCGGGAAACTTGGCTTCATTGCTTCAGTTTTGGAGTAACTTTTAGCCTTGGTCATCGATTCCTTGGCTAACCATTGGATTAGGCTGGACATTCTAGGTCTCAGCGGTATTCTTGTCAGTACGAGGTTCATTCTACCTCGATTGGACAAAATTAGTAGTGGTGTTTTGTATGTGATCAGGTTGTACGGGTTGAATTCGACAGGGCTACTTTAGGTCCCAATGGTACATTGAGTTTGATGGTCACCTTCGTATTTTGAGAGCTTGAAAGCTTGATTAGCTATTTTTCCGAGGGTTGTCTGTTGCATGGGATTTCAACATCGGTTAGACTCGGCCAGTGTGGACCAGAAGTTTGGTATGTTCTATGCTTTGGAGATGGTGTATTATGTGCAGACTCAGTAGAACGGTTGTTTCGAGCCAAAGGGGTGAGTTGGAAGATTAAGACTTTGCCAATAGCTAGGCGGCAACCTTGGACCTCATACACCTTTTCCTTTGCCTACGGGGTGTTTTGACTTGGTATTCGCGACATGGTGGACTTCTTTCTGAGGTAGGGGTAGTAAGGTGATTTCAAATCTGAATGGTGTTCGATTATCCGGAGTAGCAATGGTGTTTCTTAAATTTTAGAGGTTAGTTGATGGCTATGGACTTCGTGGTAGGCTTACCTCGCTCCTTGTAGAGAATTGGTCTTGGTTTGGGTCTTTTAGGGGGATTGCCCTTGTTCATTCGCTTTCAGTTGATTCAGCTTGGCACAATTCAACAAGGTTGGTTTTGTTGACAGTTGTGAGATCTCTCTGTTGACACAGGGTGTTCATACATATCCTTCTCAACCCTAGTGTGCAAGCTTCAGTTAAATTCTAATGATTGGTTCAGTTGGGTTCAAATATCGAGATTGATGTTAGCAGAGGTATCCGTTCATTGGTTAATGGTTAGTTAGAGTAGAGCCTTACAGATTTCGAGGATGTGCTTTGGGTTAGTATTTTGGATGTCAAAGAATAGAAAGTTATAGCTTGGCTTGGATAGAGTTTGAGTATAAGGATAACTTCGTTCGAGGTGGTGTACGAGCGGGAACTATAGATCTCTGGTAGGTTGGCTGATCTTTCGAGGGTGGCTCGAGTGTTCAACATAGATGAAGCTTCATGATTATGGTGTAAGAGGATTCAGGTCAGAATAAAGGTTTTTGTGGATCAGCGGGTTCATGATTTAGAGTTTTGGGTTGATGGCTTTCTTGGTGATCATGGTTGTGGTATCGAGGATTTGAGTTCTATGCGTTGAATTGCCTTGGTTCTCTGGTTTCGGTGTTGTATTGGAGCTTTTCGGTTGAGATTCTTGAGGTTCAGTTTGGTGATTAGATCTTGGGAGTTTGGGAGTTAAAGGGTGGAAGTCCAGTTTGGCTAGTAGGAGTCGGGGGTTGGTAGTCTTCCTTTGGTTTAGCTCTGTGGGGTGCCTTCCGATCGGGGAGGCTGCTTGGGTTTCCGAGAGAGTGGTGCGGGCTTAGTATCCATCTTCGTTTGAGCCTCCTGGTGCTTTCCTTCTTTAACTTTCGCGGATGAAAGTCCTTATAGTAGTGGATGTTGTAATGACCCTCCAGGTCATTTTCAATTTTCCGTGTTTTTTTTTGCGTTTTGAGCTTTCCTTCAGTGGCTACATGTCATTTATGACTTGCCGAGACTAACGGTTCGGTGCCCAGACCATTCATTAGGTTATTATGACCATTTCCCTGTTTTAGCACTTGAACTTAGAAAATCTTTGACTTTGGTCAACTTTCTTGGTAGACGTGCTCAAAATCAACTTCTGACAATTCCATTGGCTTTGGAGCGGGGATTTTGGTCTAGTGAGACCCTTGGTCTGGGTCTGGAAACTTTTGATTTGTTTGTGTTATTTTTTGTGTTTTCAGCCTAGTTTGGCTTGTGGGTTGACTTTGGTCAACATTTGGAGAAGACGGCCTTTGATGGAAATTCTGTTAGCGCTGTTAGCTCTAGAATGTTGACTTTGGGCTAGAGGGACCTTTGGTTCGGGTTCCGAGGCCTCCAGACTTATTTTTGGCTTTTGGGTTTCGTTTTGGTTTTGGTTTTGGTTGGCCAATAGTTGGTTTTGGGCGTGGGTCTCACTTTTCATTAAATCAACCTTCGTTGGGATTTTCATCAATTTCATTAAGTCCAAAATGCCATTTTTAGTTGAATAGCTCAGCTCGTTTTTGTTTGCGGGACCCCGAATGCATTCCCGGGGGGCCATCTGTTTCAAAGTTGGCAAAAAACTTGGTTGTTGCAGCAGCTGTTGCTGGTATGGTGCCATGGAGGGCGCCTGGCCGTACCTGCGCTGGCACTCCTACGCTGGCCTGTGTGCTCTTATGATGGCGCCTTAACGCTGGCATGTGCGTGCCTTCTCGCTGGCTAGGCTGGCAGGGCAGCGCGCCTGCGGTGCCTTGGGCGCTATGGCGTGGCCGCTCCTGTGCTAGGCGCTGGCAACTTATAAGCTTGCCACTCTTTCACTTTCTCTTTTCCTCAACACTTTGCACTCATTTTCCTCCATTGTAAATTAGCTCCAAACCTCCATTTTTCCTCCTAGTTCATTTAGTAGACTGGTGGTGTTCATATCTCATATCCGTGGTTCGTCCATGTTTTTCAAATTGGTAAGTTTTCGCCTCCAAAATCTCTCTTTCTCCGTTATTATTCCCGTTGATTAAACAAACTTCTGGGCTGTTTTGGGCCCCAAAATGATCCCCGTTCGTGCTCAACTTTTGGATATGGGTTCCTTAACGCGTTGCAAACATAATTGTGATTTTTATTTTCTGTTTTGTTGCACGGGCCCTGAGGGTCATTTTCCGACCCAATTTCTGGCCCAATTCTCTGTATAGCAATTTGGATGTCATTCTTCTCATCTTGACACCTGGATTATGTTCTTGATAGCGTGATGACTTTTTGAGGCTGTTCAGAAGGGGAAGGCATATGTGTGATAGTTTGTGCTTGCTCTTCGACCCCAAGGTAGGTTACAGTTTACTTCCTAGATAGAGTTTAGTTAGATTTTATATATTATATGTTACTGGAACGTTAGGTTGGACCTTAGATTGGATTTAGGCTTGAATTCAGTTACTTGTATTAAATTGGCCATTTCGGATCATAGCTTAGAATTATTATAATTATCCTTAGCCTAGGATCTCGTAGTATCGTTGTGGCTAGCATAGGATCCTAGTATGCTTTTAGGAGGCTTTAGAGGTAGAGTAGAGGCTTTTCGTGCTCTTTGCTATTGTTTTCCTGTTTTACCCACTCTATTCTACCGTCGTGTGTAAATATGGGCTCGAGGCCATAGCTTGGATTTGGACGGAGTTCCAGGTCAATTTTCTTAATTGGAGGGTGCTTTGCCCTGGTTGTTTGTAGTGTGAATTAATTTTGTGGATTCAGAACCTTGTGTGCTCATACTGCTTTCGCATATTTATCGGTTCAGGAAAAGAAAGTTTTTTTTGGTGTTTTGGATCAAACTTGAAACATACTTTGGTTACCATGAGTTTTGGGTTTAAAAAAGGGTTTTATTGTGTTTTTACTACTATTTTTTGAAAGGAAAGGAAAAGTACTACTTTTTATGCACTTGTTGATAAGCTCGATGTTCAATTTTGGGTGCCCCAATGCATTTATTTTGGGTTTTACCTTTATGCATTGTTGATGAGCCTGATGTTCAATTCCTGGCGCCTCGATGATCACATTCTAGGTTTTACCTTTATGCATTTGTTGATGAGCCTGATGTTAAATTCCTGGCACCCCGGTGTATCGAACATCGAGTTTTTACTTTTATACATTATGCATCACATCATCCCTCGTTGCATTTCATTATGCTGGTGTGTTCTTGGATATGTCGATTGCCTGGGTTAATTGTGTAATTAGTTCCTTCTTGTCGGTTCGTTTAGTTCTATTTTGGTTTTACAACTAGATCTAGGTGGATCCCTGTATTTTAGCTTATTTTCTTGTAATTTATTATATATATTATCTTTCTGCGCTCGATAGGCCTATGATTCCTACTGGGTACCCATTGTCTTGGTACTTATACTATATTTTGCATTTATTTTCCTGATGCAACACCTAGTATGAGCCACCCCCATTGATCCTCCCATCATTTGAGGCTTGTTGCAGTTTGGATTGCTGTGAGCTCCTGGTGTCTTAGAGACTTTACATGCTTTCCATCTTGCACTTTCTATCTATATTTTATATTTTGGATAGACAACGTCTGTTGTATAGCAAGTCCGTACTTTAGTCGCTCTTGTACCGGTGACACCAGGTCCAGGTTAGTTCTCATGTATGTTTTGTCTTCTTGGTCACTTTAGGGACATCTTTTGTATATTTAGTACAGTTGGTATGTATATATGCTATTGGCCCTATCTCTCTTAGTTATGTCTTCCGCTTTTCTTGCCTTATCTGCTTTTATTATCTTCCGTATCATTGGGTTTGGCTTGCCTACCGGGGGGTTATGTAGGTGCCATCATGGCCCAGTTTTGGGTCGTTATAGAGTGGTATCAGAGCTCTAGGTTCACCAGTCTTTCCAGTACAAGAGCAAAGTGTCTAGTAGAGTCTCGTAGATCGGTACGATGATGTCCGTATCCTAACTGTGAGAGGCTATAGGACATTCCTAGAAAAGATTCCATCTTGTTTGATTCTATATCGTGCGTTCGTGACTTTATCAACTCCTAAACTTCATTTGTTCCATTCCTTCTCAGATGACTAGGACATGTGCGACAGCGGGTGACGACGAGGCTTCTGCACCTATTGCTTTAGTGTTTCCTCCAACACCAGATTTCAGAGTGGGAGTATGTTGCATTAGCTAGGGGGTTCGGGGCCATATGGCTACCCCAGCTCTTCAGGATACTGTGGCTAGGACTCCGAGTCTTTCGGAGGGTGTTATAGTGCCACAGGTGGGGGCAATACTTGGTTTTTTGAGTGGTGCTTCAGTTAGGTTTGAGGTTCCAGGTCTTCGACAAGGTTACATGTCGGTATTAGAGTATGAGGCGAAGTTTCACGAGGGGATTAGGCGTACTGCTAGGACTGTTCCTACAGAGTTTGAGAGGGTTCAGGGTTTTCTTGGGGGATTGATTCCACCACTCCGTTTGGTGATAGAGCACTTGGTGACAGTTGGGACTACCTTTCTTTAGGTAGTTGATCATGCTTGGGCTATTGAGGGGTTATGTCACGAGGCATATGGAGGTCATAGTAAGAGGCATCACTATGAGGGCAGTTTCTGCGATTTTCAGACTCAAGGTAGGGGATTCTCTGGTAGGGACCGATTTCATTGCCTTCTGTCTAGCAGGCCAATTTTGGTGGCTCCAGAGGTTTCAAAGGGTGGTTGTGTAGAACATGTTGAGCAGATTGGGCATGGTGCAGGTCAGGTTTTTCGAGGTTTGCATTCAGAACATGTAGGCCGTGGTGTCTAGTCAGGTTTAGCCGGATTCTCTCATCGAGGTGCTTCTGGTTAGGGTTGCTATACTTGTGGTGAGCAAGGACACTTTTCTAGGACTTGTCCAAGATTCAAAGAGTTCCACCCCCTATGCCTTCCAGCTTCACGAGGTGCTCATTTAGGTCCCACAGTTCATGGTAGTCATTCTGATTCGGCCAGGTCTTCACGGTGGAGTATGTTTAGTTGGGGTTGTTTTAAGTGTGGTTAGTAGGCCACTTTTCTAGATATTGCCCCCGGCATAGGATGGTTGGGCCTTCAACATTGACTACTCATTATATTGATTCAGTTCTATGGCCCTCTTGGTGGGCTAGAGGTGGAGGTTCCAGATATTGTTGCTACATGTAAGGCCTTTTTGGTGCCATCAACTAGGGTTGGTAGTGATTGCATTACATGCCTACCCTATTTCGTGTTTATGTTTATGTGCCTACCTGTTTCTTGTTCAGTCAATTTACTTTTTGAGTTTGTAGTATTTATGCGTGTGATGTTCTCGATAGTTGATTTCTTTTAGTAGTGGATGCGGTGCATTGATTTTAGGAGGTGACTACCTGGAGTTTTTGACTCATGGGTACGTCTTGTTAGCCTCATTTTTGGTTGACTTTTTTTCCAATTTCATTGTGGTTCTAAACTATGTTGGAGTCTTCCTTTTCTAGCAGTCTTAGGTGGTTGTTGCCTAGGTCATTTTCTAGCATTTTCTAAGAGCCTTTCTGTTGGTATGGTATGGTGCCGGTGGTTGTGTGCCGGAGGAAAGGGTTCTGGTTTAAGGAGATGATGCTAGTTATACAAGTGGGTATAGGTTGGCTTTGTTTACTCGGGAGATTAGGATCGACCTTCGTTAGTAGTTGGTTTAGGGAGTTGGCAGGTATTTGGGTTTATCCCTTGGTTTTCTTCTGTTTTTTGTTTGGTTGGGTTGTTTTCTTATTTTTCCCCAGTTCCAATTGGGACGAGTTTTGATCATGGTACTCTGGTTGAGTTTTTGGTTGTGGCATTGTAATCGAGTTTTGGCTATAGCATTTTGACTAAATGTTGACTATAGCATTGTGGTTGAGTTGCGTTCGTAGTATTTTAAGTGAGTTGGGCATTCGGCCTATTCTTTTCCTGCCTTATCGAGTGCCGCTTGTAAAGGATGTGGGAGCTAAAGGAATAACTCCAGGTTTATTTGAAAAGGGGTCTATCAGGTTGATTGTATCTTTGGAAGAGATTGTAAGGTTCGATGTAAACTAAGAAAGGGTTCTGTTTAGTTGAAAAGGGAAGGCTGATGACTCCTTACGTACAGGTTGCAGTGGCATTGCCTTTGATGAATTCAAGGTCAGATTTTCTTCTAGTATGAGATTAAGGTAGTGGTCTTTTCCAGTACTACCTTTGGGAGCTTGTTACATCGACTTTGGTTTCCTTGTTATATTCTTTGGGAGACCCAATTTTGAGTAACATCTACGGATTGAGCAACTTGCATCTTCAGAGCCTAGTTGGCTCCGGTTCCTAAGTGTTCATCGGTAGCGTGCGGGTTTACTCGTGGGTTTGACAGGGGCATAAATTGGCAATTGGAGTAGGATTTCAGAATCGTGGGCTAGCATATTACATCGAATGATTCGTGGGAGTTTCTCTTCGGTTGCAGCATCCTTGTGCGGGAAGGCAGTGGGTATGGGCAACTTGGCTTTTTTACTTTGGTTTTGGAGTGATTGTTTTCCTTGGGCATCCACTCCTTGGCTAACCATTCAATTAGGCTAGACATCCCGGGTCTCAGTGATATTCTTGTCAGTACGAGGTTCATTCGACCTCAGTTGGACAGAATTAGTGGTGGTGTTTTATATGTGATTAGGTTGTGCGGGTTGAAGCTGGAAGAGCTACTTAGGTCTCGATGGTACATTGAGTTTGATGTCGCCTTCATATTCTGAGAGTTTGAAAGCTTGATTAGTTGTTTTCCGAGGGTTGTCTGTTGCACGAGATTTCAGCGTCAGTTAGACTCGGCCAGTGTGGACCAGAAGTTCAGAATGTTCTATGCTTCGGAGTTGGTGGATTGTGTGCAGATGTAGTAGAGCAGTTGTTTCGAGCCAAAGGGGTGAGTTGGAAGATTAAGACTTTGCCAATAGCTAGGTGGCAACCTTGGACCTCAGGCACCTTTTCCTTTGCCTGCGGGGTGTTTTGACTTGGTATTCGTGTCATGGTGGACTTTTTTCTGAGGTTGGGGTAGTAAGGCGATTTCAAATCTGAATGGTGTTCGAGTATTCGGAGTAGCAACTGTGTTTCTTAGAGTTTGGAGCTTAGTTGATGGCTACAGACTTCGTGGCAGGCTTACCTCGCTCCTTGCAGAGACTTGGTCATGGTTTGGGTCTTTTGGGGAGGTTGCCCTGGTTCATTCGCTTTCAGTTGATTCAGACTTGGCACGATTCAGCGAGGTTGGTTTTGTTCGACAGTTGGGAGATCTTTCCATTGACACAGGGTGTTCATACATGTCCTTCCTAACCCTGGTGGGCAAGCTTCAGTTAAATTTCGATGGTTGGTTCAGTTGGTTTCAAATATCGAGATTGATGTTAGGCAACACTTTTTGACTTTAGGCAACGCTTTTCTGTGGTGGCCTAAACTGGTGTAACCTTTGCCGTAAGCCCACTAAATTGTCGCCTTAGAAGCCACGCTTTAAAAGTGTGGTCTATAAGGTACAAAGGCCACGCTTGTAGCACCTCATATGGCAACGTTTTTCATGACCTCATATTACAGTTTTTAAGTGTGGCCTTTGTTACCTTAGGCCACACTTGCAAAGTGTGCCCGTTTTACCTCCTCTAAAACAACATTTGTAAAGTGTGACCTTTGATAGTGTACATCCCACAATTTATTGTCAATAAGCCACACATTGACATCCATACGGCCACACTTTTAAAGCGTGTTAATGTTGTGTTTGCTATAAAATATTATATATACGATAATTTCATTTTTGTTATATCTAGTAATCACAATTATACATTATTATCTTATTTAAATAATCTCAAACACTAAATTGTTGATAAATAACTCAAAAATAATAATTCAAATGTACAAAATTTCAATAAACTTTAAAAAAATGTCTTGTACTGCACGTACTAATAAAGTAACATTTCAAGATATGCACTAGTAATGAATTTTACCAAATCAAATGTAAAAATATCACAATTGTCTAATATTAATTTCCAGGTTGCTGGAGCTTCTTTTGACATGTATACTTTCATATAATAGTTCAGAGCTGTTGATGTGCCAGGATTTTACGGCATACTTGATGCTTTTTGACGAAGATTCTTTGTAGTTCTTAAGTAATCTTCGTACATTTGATGCGTTTTGACTGAGTTTTAGGTAAACAGGCCAAGTACAAGACATGATAAAAGAAGTGCAGAACAAGGCTCATTACAAGCTGTGGTGAAGGAGTACTAGCCGTTACTACGTCCGTAGGGCATATCAGAGAAGGTGTCAAGTTCAACTGTTACAATAAGTTAGAGAACGAGTCGTAGGAGCTTCCTACGACTCGTAAGAATGACCATACCAGTGAAAAAAACCTATGCAAAAGTTGATCTTTACTACGGTGAGGAGAACAACTCATACAACACCACTACAGACTGTTATGGCTTTCATGCGGAATAACGCAAATTCTATTCCTAGACTAATCAAAATTTGACTTTTATGGGACTATAAATAGCAACTTTAGGTTATTTTGTCAGACATTTCTTACGATACAATTTTGTATTCTTCCTTTGAGTATTTTGAACGTACTATTGTGCGCCACTTTGCTCTTGCAATTTGAGAACAACTTTTGTTCTTCAATAAACTTCGTAAGTATGTTATCTTTGATATCTATTGTTGTTCTTATTTCAAGAATAAGTAACTAAACTCAACTTTGGGATTGTGGAGCCTTATAATGGGCGATTTTAGGGTAAAAGTAACAATATCTGATTGACTAGGTTGTGGATGATTCGTTAACTCTCATAATAGATTAGCAGTTGCAAATGTTAGTCAAACGTCAAAAACTCTTAGTTTGTGCCTTGAAGGCTTTACTAGGGTTGGAAAGAGTTAACCAATAAGAACTCAAGGTGTTAACCCTTGTTTAATGAAACTACGTATGAATACGATAGTTTTACTTGGCATATTATGTTTTGTTTTTAATCACACTTTGTTATATTTGAAAACATAAGTGAATAAAGATCGTTCATACATCAAAAGATAGTAAGTGATACACATTTGAACATTGCTTATCCAAATCAACCTAGGAGAGTCTATAACAGTATTTGTAATCTCTACAATTAGCATATTATATGGTGAAACAATCCTGGTTTGTTCCAAATCTTGTTATCATACGCGTTTCCATATCGCAAACAATAGCTATAATTAAATACCTCTTTAAAACTATTAAAGGATAGGACTTGACATAAAGTGAAGTGAGATAAGGACTTTGAGTATTATATTTCCTACCTTATTACCTATGTGATTCGACCTCAGCCTAATCGTTGGATTACTATATTTGACAATGATCATTTGCACTTATTAATAGGTGTAATTTGAACATATCAAATTTTGGGTTGCCGGGGAATAGAAATTTACTTAAGGAAATTTTTACTTTACTTTGTTTCCTTTACCTATCCTATCACACCTGGTGTCCGTTGACTTGTGTGCAGGCTACTATGGCTGCCAACAACAGGAGGAACCAAGGTAACAATCTGATACACCCAAATTACACCTCCAAAAAGAAGTATAAAACGGTCGCTGTTCAAATATAGAACCTAACCAAGGTTAAGGTCGATCCCATGAGGAATATGGATAGAATCTAGGTCAATGCATTTAATCGTGCTATTACTCAGTTATTTCCAAAAAGGGGGAAATTAAGTAACAAGTAATGTTTGTAAACTATACGTAACAACTGATAACAAGTATTAGTATTGTTTTAATTCAGAGAGAGAATGGAATAGGACTGTGTTCTCCATGAGTTCATAACGCAATATGGCGTTGTACTAGCAATTTATTCTGGTGCTTAACATGCAAGATCGTAAAGTTAAGTTTAACTAAATGGTTGGTCCCCTAGTGATAACGATCTCAATCGAGTGACTAAAATCGATATCGAAAACACAGAATTCAACAACACAAAATAAAGATAGTGGAGAAATTAAGATGAGAATTAGAAGAAATTGAGATGGGGATAGAAGAAAGAAGGGCTAATTAAATCCACAATCAACTAAGGGAGAAGAGAACTCAATCTAATGCCCGAAAAACCAAATTGAATCCACAAGATGATAACTCGATGATCGATCAAGCAAAGAAGATAACACAAGCAATTCGAGAATCCACCCTAATCACTCGATCTAAGCTAACAATTAGAATTTAACCCAATCAATACCCTAAGCTAAAGTAACTAAATATCAAGTCTATTCAAGACAATTCAATCATCAATAATCTAAGTATGAAAATGGCTAAGACAACTATTTATAGTTATTGCCTTTACACAAATAGCCTATTACAAAAATAGCCCAAAAGTGACTATTTTGGAAATAACCCACAAGGGCCCTTCTTGATTGCTCAAATGACATCTTGATCACCCATGGCCTTGTGTATTTGTTGCTCCATGACTTCCTTCAGGCTCCAAGCTATTATCCATATGTAGAAGCCCCTCCTAATATGCTCCAAGCTAACCATGATCGTATCATCCTCCCCTTTTTCAAAAGGATTCGTCCTCGAATCTGAACCTTGTAAAAACATAAGAAGGACAAACAACAAACATATCCTCACAGCATGAGGGTTAGCACATGGGTTATCAATCATACCAACTTGCCAAGGAGGCACACATTTGAAATACAACCAACTATCCTTTGTGTCAAATAAGATTAATGCACTGTAGAACATACAAAGGATCCAACTATGAGAAATATCATGGAATAAAGAAACCTAAAAGGTCCTAAGACACAATTGCTTTCCTATTCTCCCATAAGACCATACCAAAAGTGGTGTCACCATTGGTTCAAACACCCATGAGGGTTTACCGGGGTCAAAGATATAAAAGGCCCATATAGTTTGGTCACAAAGGCAAATGGACCAACCCCAAAAACCCCTACCTCTATATAAAACAAATCCCATACAAACATGAACATCATCATATGCAAAGAGGTAGTAGAGAAAGGTGTTACTTAAATGAACTTAATCCAAGGTGTTCCCACATATAGAATCACCCTTTGATCTACAAGAATTAAGTATTTGATCAAGAATGGGGTCACACAAGAAGGAAGGGGTCCTTAGAGAACATACACCCCTCTCCTTTTGACCACTAACCCCTCCAATAGACGTACTATCATCTTCCAAGAAGAAAGTTTTGTATTTGGAAAGTGTGTCATCATATCATAGTGGATTTTCAAATAATTGGTAGCCTTCAAGAGTGGCTACACTTCCCACATTATAAGACACACCACTATCTTCATCATTCACATTAGTCATGCCATCATTGAATAAAGGATTGTCCCTAAGTTCATACTCTATGTCAAGATCCTCATGACAAGAATAAGAAATCGAATCAACACTCAAGGAATCATCACCTCTAAGTAAAGATACTACATGACTAACTACATGACCAACTATATCATTACCATTACTAAATTGAGGTTCATTTATCACATCACACAACTCCTCAATTAGTAGGTCATCATTGCAAGCAAGTTGGTCAATACCAAAATAAACACTAGTTGGTATCATATCAAGCTCAAAAGAATCACACATATGATTACCACCATTATAACCAACTAGCATTTGACTACCCTTATTACATGACAATACAATTTCACTCAAGTCACAAGTGCTAACACTAGATGGACTCAAATCGATCTTACTAGAAGAATCAATCAAGTCATCTATAGGATCAACTAGTGTTCGGGCACTCAAAATAGTGGCATCATCATCATGCAACACAGTGTCATCAAGATCATCACAAGGTAAATGCTCTTTAAGATCACACATATACAAGCCATCACTTACACTCAATTGGCCACTAACCACACGAGGATCTTCTACTTTTGACAAAGTGTAAGGTTTAGCTTTGTTACCTTGTAGCTCATAGGAAGAATTGCTTTCACCTTGTCTTTCAACATTGGCACACATTTGCTCCTTTGGGAAGCTTTTTAACAACACCTCATGATTTTTCATTGCTTGAGGGCCTCACTAGGCTTGCTTCCAAGTATACCTGCACAAGAATCAAGACAACTAGAAAAAGAAGAAAGGTTACAAAAGTTAATATAAGGTTGTGACAACCCTCTCACATCACTCCACACAACCTCTCCTTTTTCCACTCTAGAGTTGTCACTTATCACACCCTTACTCCTCTCAATCTTTTGTCTCTAAATTTCATTGAAGTTCAGACAAGTGCCAGGTATCCCTTGTGAAGGGTTAGATGATCCCCTCACTTCAAGCTTCCACTTTGGTGCACAAGGTGTGGATGTTTTGACTTCCATGTTCCACTTCTTAGTGCTAGCATCACAAGGAGTAGCTTGCCTTGCTCTCAATGGCAACTCCTTAGGTTCATCTTCATGAGGAGTAGTTTTCTTCAATATCTTTTGTAACTCCTCGGGATTAAGATTGGCAACCAATCGAATGACCTTATCAACTCCTCTTTGTATGGAATCCCCTAATTCTTTAATTCTTAACGATTCAAGATCCCTCACCGGAAGGGGCTCATTTGATTTCACTCTACTTTCATGTCCTATTGATCCTTCTATCCTACCTCCAACATCATTTCCATAAGGAGAACAAGTCACATTAGAAGGAGAATAAGAAGTATAAGTTCTTGCATTCCAAGAAGTAGAGAATGTTCTTCTCCTATGGTTCACACGATGTCTTCGAATTGGTTCCACCCACACATCTATACCCCCTCGACTAGGATAGGAAGTAGCACAAGACAAAGATGATAATTTATTTTCACAATATCCCCTTCTATCACAATCTTCCTCAAATGGTTCATAAAAAATATGGGAGAAAGCATCGTACCTCACATTGTCTTCATCACCATGGTGTGTAATATGAGAATCTCCATACTCTTCATCTTCACTATTGAATACACCATAAGATACTTCTACTCCTTCATGTTCATTATAAGAGCCATAAGCCCCATTCATTTCACATCCATCTCCGAGGTAGTAGTTTTCATCACTATATGGCTCAAGATCATGGCTATTATCATAGCCTCCACAATCCCCGTCATCGTCATACTCATAGCCTCCATTGCTACAAGCATAGTATCCCATTTCATCATCATAAGGATCCGAAGCTATAGATGACATACTTCCTTATAGCTCCTTTTGTACCTACAAAACTAGCAAACAAGTTAGTAATAAAATTCCTCACACCACTCTTTATGTGAAATCTCAACTCACCTTCTATGGCTTCTTTCCCAAATTGATAGTGCTACTAGTTTCGCTCAATCAATTCAAGGTTATCTTCTTTGTGGAGGAATAGATCCTTGTGACTCTTGAAAGAAGAACGACTCAAATAAAACTAAAAGGACTTGAATCAAGAAATTAACGACGAAATAAAAAGAGAAAAGCACACAAAGAAACGCACAAGAGAAAAAAAATGGACCCAAAGAACTTGATAATATTTAGTAGGGTAATCTACTAATTAAAATCAAGTTATGAATCTAAAAGAAGGTAGATTTAATGAAAAAAAAAACTAATTTACCAAGAATTGGACTAAGAAAATCATTTGGGAAGAAATTTGGTTGAAATCCATGGAGAAAAGCTTGAAAAATGCTTCAAAATTGAAGCTGGCTGGCCAAAAATGGCTGGAGCCATTCGCTGGAGGTGTTGGAGCTGTGGCTGGAGCGTTGGAGAGTGGATGGAGCCGACGCTGAAGAGGTTTGGAGCCGGCCGGGGGGCGCTGGAGCCGCTGGGCAAGGCTGGAGCTGAGTGGCTTGGGCTGAAGCTTCCAGCTCATGCGGAAGCTGATGCTGGAACCGGTTTGAACACGGAAGCCAGAGTCGCTGAGCTGGAACCGGCTCGACGCTAGCTGCTGACGTATGGACAGCTGGCAGCGTCCTATTGGGGCGCAAAAAAGAGCTGGAAAATCCTTTTTTTTTTGCTCAATTTTCAGATATTTTGTATTCCTGTTGGGACCACAAACACCTTTACACTTTCTCTTTCCTTTTCTTTTGGATTAAACACCACCTTTTTGTAGATTCTTCCTCAACAACATATGAATTTCATGAAGAACACTATAAACATTCATGAACTTCAAAAATTCATAACTCACTCAATTTAACTCCAATCTTCACCAAATTTTAAACACGAGGTCCTTTCGACACTACGAACAAACCTCTATAATTTTTAGCCCTCAATTCCAAGCCGAAAATAAACCCATTTTCTCCATCTTCAAGCTATGAAGAACACCATGAACAAGTGAACTTCAAATCTTCATAACTTCTTTGTTTTAGCTCCAAATTCCACGAAATTCGAGATTTAGGCTCCCCTTGCTATAGAGAACAAACCCCAATACTTTTCAAGCTCCAATTTAGTCTCAAAGAACAAACCCACTTCACCTTCTTCAAGCTTTTCAAAGCTCAACAATGGTGAAATTTTGAAACACCCCCAAATCAACTCGAAATCGTCTCAAATTTTAGGAGAAGCTTCCTCTTAAGCTAGAGAACAGATCCCATTACTTTTTCTAGCTCGAATCTCTCCTAATCTTCAAGACCCATTTTCAAGTTTTCAAACCTTCAAGCTCCTTTAATGGTAGAATCTTTCCTACAAATCAAAATCACTTGAAATCTTGGATTTAGACTCAAAACAATACTAGAGAATATGAATCTAGTGTCAAAAATAACAAATCAAACACAAATATTTTTAATTTTTTTTTTGGATGATTTTTTTTTCAAATTTATGAACCTAAGACCTAAGAATTGATGGAAAAACTCTTAAAACCTAAGCTCTGATACCAAGATGAAAACGATCTCAATCGAGTGACTAAAATCGATATCAAAAACACGGAATTCAACAACACAAAATAAAGATATTGGAGAAATTAAGATGAGAATTAGAAGAAATTGAGATGAGGATAGAAGAAAGAAGGGCTAATTGAATCCACAATCAACTAAGGGAGAAGAGAACTCAATCTAACGCCCGAGAAACCAAATTGAATCCACAAGATAATAACTCGATGATCGATCAAGCAAAGAAGATAACACAAGCAATTCGGGAATCCACCCTAATCACTCGATCTAAGCTAACAATTGGAATTTAACCCAATTAATACCCTAAGCTAAAGTAACTAAATATCAAGTCTATTCAAGACAATTCAATCATCAATAATCTAAGTATCAAAATGGCTAAGACAACTATTTATAGTTATTGCTTTTACACAAATAGCCTATTACAAAAATAGCCCAAAAGTGACTATTTTGGAAATAACCCACAAGGGCCCTTCTTGATTGCTCAAATGACATCTTGATCACCCATTGCCTTGTGTATTTGTTGCTCCATGACTTCCTTCAGGCTCCAAGTTATCATCCATATGTAGAAGCCCCTCCTAATATGCTCCAAGCTAACCATGATCGTATCACCTAGATAGAAGAATTTGACCATGCAAATTGATTCGTCTACGGGTGTATGCTTTACTAACCCTTACCTTTGATCCTGAATTAGCTATTCCCGGACAAGGTCAAGCTATTAGATGAGGGTTGATAGCCTTAAATCTCTATTGTATAATTCCTTTTCCCATTTGTTACTCCCTTGGTCTAGCAAGTAAGAATAAGGTGAGTTCTAATGTGTGCACCCGTTAAAAAATAATCAAAGCGAAGGGAAGAACAATACATGCATAAACACCTTCATAGAATTACTAAGTACTTTGCCTACTTTGTTAATCCTTTATAGTTTCCATAACTCTAGTTGTGGGTTGAGCTACTCATGGTCATAAGAAAACAATCAAAATTTATTGAAGAATTCATAATCATATACTTACGAGATGAAATAAAGAAACCCAAAATCTTGAATTATCAAAGAAGAATCAATAATCAAGAACCAATGGATGAATTAATCTCTCAAAATCAAGAACAATGTAATACCAATTGTTTCCCACAAAATAATAGAGCATAAAAAGTAAAAGAAAACCTAGGAAAAGTATTTATAGATATTACAAATCCTGTCCTAATTAAACTAGGAGAACTGAGTTTGACAACTTCCATGTACACCATCTATGGTCCATGGATACTTCTATGGGTCGTAGGAACTTCTCGTGTGACTTAGGGAAATTTCATTCTTGTAGGTTCAATTCCACGAGGTCATTCCATGGATCATGCATTGGTCCACGGCTCGTGAAATGCCTTCGTGGAATTAGACTGGTTTGCATGTCCTCTGATCAAGTTCCACAGGCAGGATCCATAGATCGTGGATGTGCCCATAGCTCATGGATTCCCATTGTGACTCTCAAACCTTTTTGCACCTTTACAGTATCAGAACCATGAGAATGTTCCATGGTTCGTGGATCAAAGGACGGCTCGTGGAGTTGAGTTGTGGAAGTCACTTTCTGTTTATTTTGCAATCTTTTTTCTTTACTTAGCTTCCGAACCCTATTTTTCTGCACAATACTCAAAAACACATCAAATCTACTAAACATCGCTAAATAACATACTCCAATCCCAAGTTTTAAGCATCAAAGCTGTCGTACAATAATGGCACATCACCACCCTCAACTTAAAACTATTGCTTGTCCTCAAGCGGCAAAATAAAACTATCCTATAACGACGCTTAAGCAAAAGAAAACAAGGAACTACAGTAATCACAGGGTTCAAGCAATTTCAGCTTATAACTTACATCCCCTCCTCCTCAGTATAAATTAAGTGCACGTATACCATTCATCAAGACAACATAAACGGATCCATGGATGAGATCACGATATCAATAGATAAGCTAGCATACACAGATGACACTTACCCTAACAATCAACAATCAATGTTACTCTAGTTCCATCACGGCAAAGAAGTCTCGATCACACAGTAACTCATTCAATAATTGGGACTGTAACAAAACACTCACTCTCGCAAAGAAGTTCAAGCAGTGCATGCACAATACCATAGGCTTTCCTTTATTTTCTATGCCTCAGTTTTCGCACAGTTGGACTATGATCACTATAGGACTTTACTCAGCTTGTAACATAGGCACAGGGACGGGTATGGTATATTTGGAAATAGTGACTATTCCCTCCTTGACATTTTCAGACCAACTCTTTCCTCCCTTATTCTCCCTTTCTACTATTTCTTTTTCATAAAGTGATGGGTGCGGCTTTTATTTCAAACTCAACTTTTTTTTCATTTTTTTCCTTTCTTTTCTTTTCTTTTTTCTTTTCTCTTTTTTTTCTAGCACAAATGCCACACCCATTATTTTCCCATTTTTTATCACTAGTCTGCTCTTTTCATACCTCATTCTTCTTATTTACCTATAAAGTAGCCACCCTCAACTTAGGCAATTTGCCTGAGTTGAGGTGCACAATGTCCAAGGAGGGACCAGGGCCAAACTACAGGTTCTTAGAAAAATGGGGAAGGTGAATAGGCTAATCAACAAAAAAGGTCAATTTAGGCTTAAATCAGGGATCGAGGGATATCAATTTTATTTGGATGGTCATATAGGCTTAGTGGAATCAATTCAATGATGGCCTATGATCATTTCCTAACTAACTATCCTACAGCCTAGGCAAGACTAACTGGGCAGGTTCTTGATTTGCACACAAAGTAAGAACGATGCAAATGCAGCTCACACATACATGGCATAAAGTTATACTATCAATTTGCTAACTATCAGGTTCATGCCCTAGCTAAGCTAGTTATTACATCCATATACATAATGTAATGCACAGATCTATAGCGACCAGTCAATCAAAAACAGCTAACATGTCACACAAAATTTGAAGGGGTCTCCATTTTTCATTCAAAATCACTTTCAAAATCAATTTGTAAACCATAGACTGCGCTAAGTTCCTATTCTTCTTTCACAAACACACAACCTGTCTAAACATGCTGGTTAAACAAAAATAAAGGTCCTCGAAGAAAGAATACAACAAGAAAACCTCAAGGACTTGGGTACTCAAAGGTACCCTCTTTGGGTTGCCTCCCAAGTAGTGCTTAATTTAACATTGCGGCACGTCATGGGTACCTTGACTACTCAAACTTTGCCAGGATACCCATCAAAAAGGACATGGAGAGCTTCCTCCACCCTACTAAAAAAGATCGTGCATTGTCCCCAATGCACTAAAAAGATTAAATACATAGGGAGGCAGGAACATACTTGTAGAGCCTAGGCGCTGGTGTCTGGTGAGATAGATGGGGACTGTGGTGTGGAACCCATAGCAGTAACAGTGGCATGAGCGGTGGCCATCGCGCTTAATGGGTCAACAGTGGTAAGGGCCACATGAGGTTCCTTACAAGTAGTAGCAAAATCTAGAATCATAATCTTTGTGGGTATGGCACCTCTAACAGCTGGTGCCAAACTAGAGGACTCGCCTTGACCTTACTATCAGTCTGCCTCCACCTTAAGTCTCTGGTAATCCAAGGATAGCCATGAGGCAGTGTTAATGTCCTGCCTCTCTCTCTTTGAATCATGCTCAGGCTCAAATAGATCCTCACTATGAGCCCTCTTCCTGCTAACACTCAGAGGCTCATCATCATCAAACAGATTAACAAGCCTGCCAAGTACCTCCGGGATAAAAATAGGAATAAAAGGTATAATAGGTGTGTATCTAGTGGCTAGTGATCCAATTTCCTCTCTAAGCCGTGCCACCTCTGACTGTAAACATCTCAAGTTGGGGATCTGTATGTCTTGCAACCAATTATTAACTCAGTGCTCAAATCCATCTATCCACCCATTTATCCTGTGGGTGACCCTATCTATCTCTGTCTGAACCAGTGATGTGACACTCGCCTCAGTGACTGCAAGAGTAGATCTTACCCAGGGCCTCAACTGCTCTAGAAAATCAGCTATCTGTTGCTCTGTCTATGTCTGGCATTGGACCAAATTGTGTAAGAACTCAACAGTGATGGTGACCATACCAGAAAGATCAAGGCGCATGGGTATAATAAGAATAACAACTAGTGGTCTAGAGGATAACAGTGCATAAACTAAGGTTGTGGCACCCTTTGCTATGGTAGTGGCCCAGTAACTAGAACCTTTATGCTATGCTCTGTGCGCTGCTCTGTGGTACCAGTGTCAGCCTGATCGCTAGGAACTGTCGGCCCCTCAAATAATACAATACCAGATGGTCTGTGCTCATCTCTGAGAGAGTGGATTAGTGTCATATTTAATCAGCCCTGGGTCTTGAGTCCTAGTCAAATCAATCAGATGGTCAATATCTGGCATAATCAGAACCGCTGACTCTATACATAAGCAGTGAATCAAGTAGGGAAAAGGGATGCTAGTATTGGGTCTGAATGCCCGCTCATGAATCTCCTTAATAATGTATCTTGGTGATGTTGATTTCATAACCAACAATAATGCTGACCACTAGCACTACCCTATCTGGTGTAAGAGTGTTGTCTGCCCGAGTCGAACAAAGAAGAGACATCACCACAGCCCACCAAAACTTGCTCACAAAACTCAATGATGCCTTTCTGATCTCACCTCTCATAACCTATTTGGCATGCTCTCCACGGTTAGCAATGTATCCTGCAACCCATCTTAGTAAATCCACTTTCTGTACTGGATCTTTCATTTTGTTTCTATCCTTCACTGTTCACATATGGTGATCAAAGTTGGCCGTGTCGACCGGTAACTCATACTCAGGACCTACAGAAAATGATGGATCATGTGCTTAGAGATGTCAACTGGTGCACCTCGTACTACTGTGTTGGATATTAGGGGCTCATATTGGAACTTCTGTTTCAACGAGGTTATCCCCTATACCAAGGCTGTATAAGAGGCATAGAAATCCTGTACTATCTCAGGGTTGTACTTTCCTGATGGCTCAACCATCCACCCAAACCGGTATCTAGTGAACAAAACATGTATGTCTGGGATGTTGCACAGGCCCTCAGTCAGAATCCATGGCTCTATGAAGATGCTCCTCTTGGGCATGCCTTTGTTAGTCAATGTGGCATCCTCCTCATAAATTCTCCGCATGCCCGACACACACCATTTCCCATTATCACGAGCTCGAGCTGCCTCAACTCTCCTCTGATTTTCAGACTCTAGTGTGGATGGGTCAGTAGAACTCTTTTCAGATGCATCAAACTCAACAGTATTAGAACCTAAGACATTTCCAATACTAGTAGCTGGTGAACTCTCCCTGTTGTTCCTATTGTTGTCCCCACTATTCGATGACCCCTCTCCCTCCTCAGACTGGGGAGTAGTAGTTACTACCTGTGTCTGAGTTGGGAGATCAAGCTATAGTGTTATCTGATCAGTAGCTTGGTCCTTGCTCCCCGCCTCATGGTCTGGGGTTCTATATTCGGGTCTAGATGGATTTCATATACTTCTTTGGACCCATTCCTTTCAGTTTCAAAGGGTTCGTCTGTGAGTCTAGACTTTAATATACGAGCCCCTTCTCTTATTTCCTTTGAGGTGCATGCTCCACCCCTTTTAGAGTGTTTTTAGGAGGCATAGTACATGCGGGGGAGAGTATTAGTACACCAACATTGAAATAGAACACAAAAAACTTTTTGAGTTTTTTTTAGAATTGGGGATCCATGAGTTGGTTCCACAGCTAGTGAAATGAACCACGGCTGGTGGAAACCCTTCGTGGATCTGATGAACCAGTAGTCTATTTGCAGTTTTGATTCCACAGAGGCCATCCATGGCTCGTTGTTTGATCCACGGCTTGTGGATGACCCTTGTAGAAGTCAGACCAATTTTCATTCCTCTGATATGATTTTCATGGTGGCCATCCATGATCCATGGAATAAACCACGGTCCATGGACTGCTCCTGTGATTCCCTGTTATAGTAGCCAACACCAATTTTTATATGTATGCACATGATCTTAATCAAATTTTTACCATTAAAATACAAAATGTAATCACATGCCAAATAGTTACTCAACAACTATCATCCCATGGGGTTTAAATATCAATTTCGCACAAGGTCAACCCTAGGTCAAGTATTTCAACCAAAATATTCAAACAAGGTTAGAATTTTACTTCGGACCTTAGAATAATGGAAGAAACTTGAGTAAATACTTAAGGAATTAAGCCACAACTTTAACCCACTACCGTATTATGCCAAAGTTTTGTTGTTATCAGTACTGATGGTGAAGAAAATGATTGGGTTCATTATTTTGGAGAAGTAAGGGAATAATTAGGATTGGAATTTGTGGGTTTTGGTGTTTGAATAGGGGTAGGAGTAGTGGAGGAAGTTTTTTTGTTTGAGGGAAGATGATCGGTTCAAATATGGAAGGAAATAAACCAAAATTGAGGGGTTTTAAATGAAATTGGAGTTGTGGGTCAGGTTGAGTCTGAGTCGGTTCAAAATATTTAAAAGAGCTTACCTGAGTTCCACGAGCATCGTTCATGAGTCGTGAATTAAACCATGGACCGTGGAACAGGCTCATGGAATAAGTCCTGCCATGATGCATATTTGCCTGATTTCTACTACCAGGAACCACATCTCGTGGTTACAACCACAGTCCGTTGACCGCGCTCATAGATCCTATTCTTCACCTAGTGATTTGACCTGAGTTCTATGAGCGGGGTCTATAAGCCGTGGTTTGAACCATGGTTCGTGAACCTTGCTCGTGGATCCTCACTTACCCCTTTTTTATGATTATATGTTTTCCAGTTCCTTTCCTCCACTTGTCCCTGCATATACAACAAATATTAGCCTTGGGTTGCCTCCCAAGCAGAGCTTGATTTAACATCATGGAACTATGCAGGTTACTTGACTACTCAGACTTCATCAAGTTACCTCCATGGGTTACCTCCCATGGAGCGCCTAATTTAACATCACGGCATGACACATGTTCCTTGGCTAATCAGACTTCACCAAGGGCCCAAACTTCCATAACATTGATCTCTTTTGTAGTTCCCAAATATGCTTTCAGACGCTGACCATTTGCCTTAAACTGCTTTTCTTCATGGTTTTCAAGATCAATAATTGCACCATATGAGGACACATTCACCACTCAAAATGGTCCTATCCACTTAGACTTCAGCTTACCAGGAAATAAGCGGAGTCTTGAGTTGAACAACAAAACCAAATTGCCCGGTTTAAAGTCTCTCTTTTCGATATTACGGTCATGGTACAACTTCATATTCTACTTGTATAGGGCTGAACTCTCATAAGCTTTGATACAGAATTCATCCAACTCATTTAACTAACCAAGCCACTGATAGGATGCGGCACACCAATCCAAGTTTAACTTCTTGAGTGCCCACATGGCTTTGTGCTCAAGCTCCACCGGTAGATGACATGCCTTTCCAAACACAAGCTGATACGATGATATGCCTATTGGGGTCTTGTAAGTAGTCCGGTACCCCCACAAAGCATCATCTAGTTTCCTAGACCAATTTAGTCTATGTGTATTTATAGTCTTTGCAAGGATGGTCTTTATTTCACAGTTGGAAACCTTAACTTGCCCATTGGTCTGTAGATGATAAGGTGTTGCCACATTATTCTTCACTCCATACTTCTCAAGTAGGGATCGAAAAAACCTGTTACAAAAGTGAGAGCCTCCATCACTAATAATTGCCCGTAGTGTACCAAATCTGGAAAAGAAATACCACTTCAAAAATGTTGTGACACTCTTGCCCTCATTATTGAGAAGAGCAAATGCCTTCACGCACTTAGATACATAGTCCATAGCTACCAATATGTACTTCATCCCATTCAAACTCACAAAGGGACCCATGAAGTCAATTCCCCACACATCAAACAATTCAACTACAAGAATGAGAGTGAGAGAAAGCTCATACTTCCTTGATATGTGATACGCCCAAATTACGACTCCAAATACGAAGCGTAAGCGGTCGCTGTCAAATATAGAACCCAACAGAGGTTGGGATCGATCCCACAGGGAATAAGGTGCAAATTAAGTCGTTAGTGAATTAGATGACTAGTAGTCAATAGTTTCCGGTAAATGGGGGGGGGGGGTTTGTGTGACCAATATGTGAACAAAAACACTAAGAATGTATGAGTTTTAATCAATATGAGAGTAAACTAGAGAAGTGTTCACCATGGCGTTGTAATAATTTTGATTCAAAGCTTAACCGGGTTCTTTCTATATGCGTGTCACGATGTGATTGAATTAATGGTATCATCTAAACGTTTCTCAACCAAATAGATGAATTTCCTTTTCAATTCTCTCGAACTTGAAAAGGTGAGCTTTTATATTTCAATCCTAAACATCAAGTAGATTAATCTAGTTACAGCATTAATCATAAGACCAGAGTTGGTAGTCTCGAATCCTCGAAGTTAATCAAATTTCCCAGTTTTAATCTCTTTACTCAAGCAAATTAAACCTAGGCATGTTCTAATGTTTGCAACCACTAGAAAATGTTAAGAATGAATGATTAATAACGTGACATCATATATATTGAACCCGACGCTACCCGGAATCTATATTGCTACTTTTGCCATGGCTCCCACAACCCTAGTTGTGGGAAGTTAGTTACTCATGCTATTAGGAGAAGAGAAGAAAGTCATATTCATAACAAAGAGAAAAGATTCTTACAATATAATGAACACAAGCTTCAATTATCCAAGAACAAGAAACCAAGATCCCAAGAACAATCAAGAACACGATTCAAGAAGAAGAAAACGTGTTTTGCTCTCAACTTCTCGCTCAAAACTCTCCTAAAACTATTGGGTAATGAATAAATAAAATAAACCTAACATAGAGTATTTATAGTAGTCCAGGAAATAAAGTCCAAAAATAAAACGTTTGGATTCCGCGTCGCGTTGACGGCTTAGCCTGACGGACCGTCACCTTAGTGATTGGCCGTCACGATGGCCGTCACCACTAGGCAGTGGTGCTGCCTCACTTGACGGTCAGGCTGAAGGACCGTCACCTTGGTGACGGGCCGTCACGGTGGCCGTCACCACTAGGCAGTGGTGCTGCCTCACTTGACGGTCGTCTTGACGGTCCGTCACCTTGGTGACTGGCCGTCACGGTGGCCGTCACTCTTATCCAGAGGGTCTTTTTGCTCGTATTTCCTTCCGTTTCTATGTTTGTCTCTCTTTCCTGCAAACATAACATAAAACATCAAAAACGACGACGGTTGCTTGAGAACTTACGGTTATTCTTAGTTTAAAGGAGTCAAATGTGCCGTAGAATGGCGGCACATCAACACCCTCAACTTAGACGTTCGCTTGTCCTCAAGCAACATGACATAAAAGAAAAACAATAAGACGACTCAACTAAGAAAACAAACTCGTGTCTCTAGCAACTCATGGTCATTCAACGCTTATTCAATTTTAAATCAAGCTCCCTAGTAGCACACAAATGTATGAAACGTTGACTTGAAATGATCCAAACATGTCATTCCGATATGACAGAATATTATGCATACACACGAGCAGCTATCCTAACAGTCAATAGACAATACAGAAATCTTGGTGCCCTCACCACAAAGAAGTCCCACACACCAGATTTAGGACTAGGTAAGGCGCTCTCACTCACAAACGAGTTCAAATAATGCACATGCGATGCCATAAGCTTGCCCTTACTATTCTATTTCAGTTTTTTTCCAGAAAGCCGCTCAGGATCACTACAGGACTTGTTTAGGCTTGTAATGAGGCTTCGGGTGCGGGTAGGATACGTTTGGGGAATAGTGACTAAACCCTCCTTGGAATCACGACCTACTATTTCCACATAACTTTATTTTGTCCATCCTTATTCACCTCTTTATTCCCTTCTTTCTAACTACAGGTGCGGCCTCTTTATTTTGACACTTCTTTTTATTCCTTTTTCGTTCTTTTTTATTTTATTTTTTTCGTTTCTTTATCTTTGTTTTCTTAGACACACACCCGGAATCTTCATTCTATCCACAACCAATCTTATCCATCCTATTTTCCTTATCATTTACCTCTATAGTCGCCACCCTCAACTTTAGGCTGATTGCCTGAGTTGAGGTGCACGATGTCCAAGGAAGGACCAGGGCCAAAACAGGGATTCAAAGTTCAAAAGGAACGGTGACAGGTTATTGAAAGAACAGGGTCAATTATGGATCAAACAAGGTTCAAAGGGATTATTTGCATTTGGACGGTCTTATAGGCTAAGTGGACTGCACACAAAAAGAGCCTGTGATCCTTTCCTAAGCAACCAACTTCAAACTTAACAAAATAGACCGGGCAAGTTCTAGATGCATGCACAGAGTAAGAATTTATAACAATATGCTCACACACACTTGGCACCAAGAAACCATACCACTACCAACTATCAAAACAACAGCTCGGCTTAAACATACTTATTTCAATCATAACCACACAATGACATTCAAGGATCCGGACAGTAAATCGTTTCACACATAAGTACAAAATCAACTGTTTCAGAGGGAGATCCTTTTAGTACATTTTCCAATAAAAAAACGCCATGCTTGCTATAGACACTAGAAAACAACTAAAATTTAAACGACAACCTAAACATGCCGGTTCTACTAGATAGCACACCAGAGGGAAAAGAAACACGGCAATAAAAACCCTCGGTGGTGAAAGACTCACAGGTATCCCAACACCCTCAACTTAGACTCATGCAATGTCCCCAATGCATACATGTGAAAGCTAAAACTGTGAGAGAAAGGAATACCTGTGAAGCCCATAGGACTCAGAGTCTGGCATGATGTTGGAGACCGCTAGGGTCTCCAAAGCAGGCGAAATCGATGGAATAGGTGCCAGCTACCCCATCCCGTTGAGCTCCAACTTTCTCTTTTATTAGCTCCGCAGCTAGTCGCGGCAACTTCTTTACTCTTTCTAACTCTTTTCCTTTGCTGGTTTTCTTGCGGTGTTTTCTTTTTCTTGATTTGTTTTCACCACCTTCCTCTGTAGGTTTCTCTTCTTGCAGCATCATTCTCACGACAGCTAGAGTCTCGACAGGACCCTTCTCTTTAATATGCACATCCGCAGGGGATTCATCAACAACATTTATAACCGCGACCACTCTCATGTCTCTTGGTTGCTTCATCAACTTACACGCATCAAACTTGACCAATTCATTGTTTAATCTGAACGTCAGTTCATTTCTTTCCATGTCGACCAACACCCTTGCAGTGGATAACACTGGTCGTCCCAAGATTATGGGAACTTCAAAGTCCACTTCGCAATCTAAGATCACAAAGTCAGCCGGGAATATAAACTTACCAACCTTTACCAGCACATCAGACAATATTCCCACCGGTCGCTGATAACGCCAAAACTACACCTCAATTTAAGAAGCGTAAGCGGTCGTCTGTCAAATATAGAACCCAACAGAGGTTGGGGTCGATCCCACAGGGAATAAGGTGAAAGTTAAGCCTTTAGTGAATTAGATGACTAGTAGTCAGTAGTTTCCGGTAAACGGGGGGGGGGGGTTGTGTGATCGAATTGTGAACAAAAACAAACAATAATGTATGAGTGAAAATCAATATGAGAGAGAACTAGGGAAGTGTTCACCATGGCGTTGGAACAATTGATTCTAGGGTTAACAGGGTTCTTTCTATATGCATGTCACGATGTGATTGAACTAATGGTATCATCTAAACGTTTCTCAACCAAATAGATGAATTTACTTTTCAATTCTCTCAAACTTGAAAAGGTGATCTTTTAGATTTCAATCCCAAACATCAAGTAGATTAATCTAGTTACAGCATTAATCATAAGACGAGAGTTAGTAGTCTCGAATCCTCGTCGTTAATCAAGTTTCCCGGTTTTAATCTCTTTACTCAAGCAAATTTAAACCTAGGCATGTTCTAATGTTTGCAACCACTAGAAAACGTTAAATAATGAATGATTAACAATGTGACAACATATATATTGAACCCGTCGCTACCCGGAATCTATAATGCTACTTTTGCCATGGCTCCCACAACCCTAGTTGTGGGAGTTTAGTTAATCATGCTAGAAGAAGAAGAGAAGAAAATCATATTCATAATAAAGAGAAAAGATTCTTACAATATGATGAAAACAATCTTCAATTATCCAAGAACAAGAAAAACCAAGATCCCAAGAACGAATCAAGAACAAGATTGAAGGAGGAGGAAAACGTGTGTAGCGTGTTTCCTCTCTCAAAACTCGCCTAAACTCTCCTAGAACTATTGGGTGAACTATTGTAAAAAGCTTGTAATGTATTGTTAATGAATGAATAAAATAAACCTAACATAGGGTATTTATAGGAGTCCAGGAA
Source organism: Jaltomata sinuosa (assembly GCA_003996215.1). NCBI lineage: Eukaryota > Viridiplantae > Streptophyta > Magnoliopsida > Solanales > Solanaceae > Jaltomata > Jaltomata sinuosa. The sequence goes on along the minus strand of QJPP01003971.1, from coordinate 130,037 downwards.
ATAAACCCAAAAATGTTCGGATTCCGCGTCGCGTTCTGTCTCAACTTGACGGTCTGGGTGACGGACCATCACATGTGTGACGGCCCATCATGGTGGCCGTCACTCTTAAGCAGTGGCGCGCTTTTGATCGTATTTCCTTCCTTTTCTACGTTTGTCTCCATTTCCTACAAATATAACATAAAAACATCAAAAACGATGACGGTTGCTTGAAAACTCGCGATTATTCTTAGTTAAAGGAGGCTAAACGTGCCGTAGAATGGCGGCACATCAACACCCTCAACTTAAAACGTTCGCTTGTCCTCAAGCAACATGACACACAAGAAAAACAATAAGACGACTCAACTAAGAAAACAAACTCGTGTCTCTAGCAACTCATGGTCATTCAATGTTTATTCAATTTCAAATCAAGCTCCCTAGTAGCACACAAATGTATGAAACATTAACTTGCAAGGATCCAAACATGTCATTCCGATATGATGGAATATTATGCATACACACGCACAGCTATCCTAACAGTCAATAGACAATACAGAAATCTTGGTGCCCTCACCACAAAGAAGTCCCACACACAAGATTCGGGACTAGGTAAGGCGCTCACACTCACAAACGATTTCAAACGATGCACATGCGATGCCATAAGCTTGCCCTTACTATTCTATTTCAGTTTTTTCAGAAAGCCGCTCAGGATCACTACAGGACTTGTTTTGGCTTGTAATGAGGCTTCGGGTGCAGGTAGGATACGTTTGGGGGATAGTGACTAAACCCTCCTTGGAATCACCGACCTACTATTTCCACATAACTTTACTTTGTCCATCCTTTATTCACCTCCTTCTTCCCTTCTTTCTAGCTACAGGTGCGGCCTCTTTATTTTGACACTTCTTTTTATTTCTTTTTCGTTCTTTTTCATCTCTTTTTCTTTTTCGTTTCTTTATCTTTCTTTTTCTTAGACACACACCCGGAATTTTCATTCTATCCACAACCAAACTTATCCATCGTATTTTTCTTCTCATTTACCTCTATAGTAGCCACCCTCAACTTAGGCTGATTGCCTGAGTTGAGGTGCACGATGTCCAAGGAGGACCAGGGCCAAAACAGGGATTCAAAGTTAAACAGGATCGGTGACGGGTTATTGAAAGAACATGGTCTATTATGGCTCAAACAGGGATCAAAGGGATTATTTATGTTTGGACGGTCTTATAGGTTAAGTGGACTGCACACAAAAAGGGCCTGTGATCCTCTCCTAAGCAACCAACTTCAAACTTAACAAAATAGACCGGGCAAGTTCTAGATGCATGCACAGAGTAAGAATTTATAACAATATGCTCACACACACTTGGCACCAAGAACCCATACCACTACCAACTATCAAGACAACACTCGGCTTAACATACTTATTCCAATCATAATCACACAATGACATCCCAGGGATCCAGACAGTCAATCGTTTCAAACATAAGTACAAAATCGACTTTTTCAGAGGGGGCTCCTTTTAGTATATTTTCCAACAAAAAACGCCATGCTTGCTATAGACACTAAAAAAAAAATATAACTAAAATTTAAGCGACAACCTAACATGCCGGTTCTACTAGATAGCACACCGGAGGGAAAAGAAATACGGCAACAAAAACCCTCGGTGGTGTATGACTCACAGGTATCCCAACACCCTCAACTTAGATTCATGCATTGTCCCCAATGCATACATGCGAAAGCTAAAGACTGTGAGAGAAAGGAATACCTGTGGAGCCCATAGGACTCAAATTCTGACATGATATTGGAGACCGTCAGGGTCTCCAAAGCAGGAGATATCGATGGAATAGGTGCACGCCACACCATTCTGTTGCGTTCCAACGTCCTCTTTTATCGACTCCGCAGCTAGTCGCGGTAACTTCTTCATTCTTTCTTTGCAGGTTCTCTTGCGGTGTTTTCATTTCCTTGATCTATTTTCACCGCCTTCCTCTACAGGTTCCTCTTCTTGCGCTCCCAACTTCATTCTCATAACAGCTCGGGTCTCAACACAACCCTTCTCTTTTGGATGCACATCCGCAGATGCTTCTTCAATAACATTTAAAACTGCGACCACCTTCATGTCTCTTGGTTGCTTCATCAATCTGGACACATCGAACTTGACCACTTCGTTGTTCAGTTTGAAGGTCAGTTCGTTTCTTTCCATGTCGACCAATACTCTTGCAGTAGCTAACAATGGTCGTCCCAAGATGATGGGAACTTCAAAGTCCACTTCGCAGTCTAAGATCACAAAGTCGGCCGGGAATATAAGCTTACCAACCTTTACCAGCACATCAGACAATATTCCAACTGGTCGCTTTACTGAACGGTCAGCCATTAGCACCCTCATGGTAGTTTGTTTGGGCGCTCCCAAACCCAATTATTTGTAAACTGCTAGCGGCATCAAGTTGATGCTAGCCCTAAGATCACATAATGATCTTCCGAAGTTGAGCTTCCCGATAGTACAGGGAACAGTAAACGCACCTGGGTCTTCCTTCTTTTCCACTAATGATCTTGAAGAAATAGCGCTGCAGTGGTGAAGGTTATCTTCTGGTTCAAAGCTTACTGACATCTTCTTGGTAATCAAGTCCTTCATGAACTTGGCATATCCGGGCATTTGTTCAAGCGCTTCCACCAGTGGGATGTTTATTGATACCTGCTTGAGCATGGTCATGAAATTCAGGAACTTGCTATCGTCCGCTCTCTTCTTCAAGCATTGTGGGAATGGAGGCGGTAGCCGAGGCATCATAGTTGGAAGCTTTTTGGCTTCCTTGCTTTCCTCTGCGGGCTTTTGCATTTCATCCTCCGCCACCTCGTCATCCGCAATATCACATTGGGATTGAATTACCGGATGTGATTCCGGTAACGTTTTACCACTTCTTGTCGTGATTGCCATGCAACTTGCATCCTTCCTTGGATTTTGAACGGTGTCGCTCGGCAAGGTACCCGTCCTCCTTTGATTTAGAGATGCCAAGATCTGCCCCACTTGCTGCTCCAATTGCTTGATCGAGGTGGAATGTGAATCCACTAACTGGCTCAATGCTGATAACTCAGTCCTCATCTCCTTTACCCCAGAGTCAGTCGATTCCACATTCAGCAGCATCTTCGCCAACATGTTCTCCAGTTTGAACATCCCTGCCTCGTTGCTAGCTTTGTCCCGATTACCAGGTGGTACGTACAACCCAACTCTATCAGTGTTATTCCTCCAATTTCCCTGGTCGCGATCTTTGTAGCCAGCTTTCTCATAGTAGTTATCTCTCTGATAGTTCCGACCTTGGTTTCCCTGGCCATTGTCCTGGAAACCACCCAAATAATTCGCCTCCTCATCAGATTCGAACTCTGCTGCTCTACCTTGGGAACCCACAGCTTTCACCTTTTCAATACCCCCTGACATCAAATGCTTGGTCAACAGGTCCATTTGTGTTTTTAGATGGGCCATGTCTTGGTCCCGTTCTTCCTCTTTTCTGCGCTACTCTGCGGACACACCCACTGCATAAGTACTAGCTGGTATCTCTGAATCCCGTGTATGCCAGGCCCTGTTGGTTTTGGTGAGCCTGTCCAAAATAGTTGTGGCATCGGCAAAAGTGCGACCCATAAACACTCGACCTGCTGCGTTGTCCAACGTCGGCTTGGTAGCCGAATTCAGTGCCCTGTAGAATGTCTGCATCAAAAATTCATCGTTCAACTGATGGTTAGGAAATTATGCTAGCTTCTTCTTGAATCGCAACCAGGTCTCGTGCAATGCTTCGTGAGGTTGCTGTCTGAAGTTGCTAATTTCATCCCTCAACTGTATAATCCTAGAGGGAGGAAAGAACCTTTCTAGGAAAGCTCCTTTCAACTCTCCCCAAGTTGCGATAGAGTCGGGGGTCAGCTCTGTCAACCATAACGCTGCCTCATCAGACAGAGACAACAGAAACAACCTGAGCCTGATCGCTGTCTGACTCACTCCCGGCAGTTCGAATGACTTGCAGATCCCCATAAAATTCATCAAGTGCCGGTTTGGATCGTCACCAGCTACTCCACGGAACACTCCTCTCAAGTTCAACAGCTGAATCATCGTGCTAGTAATATTGAACTTGGCCCCGGGCGCTAGCGGAGGAATCACAATAGCGCCCGTGGCACCAGCTCCATCTAAGTCGATATCCTCATCATTAAAGTGATGCTGAGCCAGTTGTTCTGCAGCGAGCCTTGCTGCCTCCTCCTGTTGTACATTCATGTTTAGCCTTAGCGTTCTTGCGAGCTCGGGGTCGTAGGGTAGTGTTGGTTCACCCGAGCGTCGGGTATTCGGCATGCACAACTATATACCCTGTAATAAACAAAAACAACAAATAAACGTAAAAGCAGGAAATTATGACTAAGAGTCAAATAAACACACCAGACTTAATAAACAATCGTATTCCCCGGCAACGGCGCCACTATTTGATAACGCCAAAACTACACCTCAATTTAAGAAGCGTAAGCGGTCGTCTGTCAAATATAGAACCCAACAGAGGTTGGGGTCGATCCCACAGGGAATAAGGTGAAAGTTAAGCCTTTAGTGAATTAGATGACTAGTAGTCAATAGTTTCCGGTAAACGGGGGGGTTTGTGTGATCGAATTGTGAACAAAAACAAACAATAATGTATGAGTGAAAATCAATATGAGAGAGAACTAGGGAAGTGTTCACCATGGCGTTGTAACAATCGATTCTAGGGTTAACAGGGTTCTTTCTATATGCATGTCACGATGTGATTGAACTAATGGTATCATCTAAACGTTTCTCAACCAAATAGATGAATTTACTTTTCAATTCTCTCAAACTTGAAAAGGTGATCTTTTAGATTTCAATCCTAAACATCAAGTAGATTAATCTAGTTATAGCATTAATCATAAGACGAGAGTTGGTAGTCTCGAATCCTCATCGTTAATCAAGTTTCTCGGTTTTAATCTCTTTACTCAAGCAAATTTAAATCTAGGCATGTTCTAATGTTTGCAACCACTAGAAAACATTAAATAATGAATGATTAACAACGTGACAACATATATATTGAACCCGACGCTACCCGAAATCTATAATGCTACTTTTGCCATGGCTCCCACAACCCTAGTTGTGGGAGTTTAGTTAATCATGCTAGAAGAAGAAGAGAAGAAAGTCATATTCATAATAAAGAGAAAAGATTCTTACAATATAATGAAAACAATCTTCAATTATCCAAGAACAAGAAAACCAAGATCCCAAGAACGAATCAAGAACAAGATTGAAGGAGGAGGAAAACGTGTGTAGCGTGTTTCCTCTCTCAAAACTCGCCTAAACTCTCCTAGAACTATTGGGTGAACTATTGTAAAAAGCTTGTAATGTATTGTTAATGAATGAATAAAATAAACCTAACATAGGGTATTTATAGGAGTCCAGGAAATAAACCCAAAAACGTTCGGATTCCGCGTCGCGTTCTGTCTCAACTTGACGGTCTGGGTGACGGACCGTCACATGTGTGACGGCCCGTTATGGTGGCCGTCACTCTTAAGCAGTGGCGCGCTTTTGATCGTATTTCCTTCCTTTTCTACGTTTGTCTCCATTTCCTACAAATATAACATAAAAACATCAAAAACGACGACGGTTGCTTGAAAACTCGCGATTATTCTTAGTTAAAGAAGGCTAAACGTGCCGTAGAATGGCGGCATATCAGTCGCTTTACTGAATGGTCAGCCATTATCACCCTCATGGTAGTTGGTTTGGACGCTCCCAAACCCAATTGTTCATGAAGTTCAGGAACTTGCTATCTTCCACTTTCTTCTTCAACCGTTGTGTGAAAGGAGGTGGTGGCCGAGGCATCATATTTGGAAGCTTTTCAACTTTCTTGCTTTTATCCGTGAGCCTTTGAGTAGCATCCTCTACCACATTGTCATCCGCAATATCACCTTTCTGAGTCTGAATTACAGGATATGATTCCGATAATGTTTTACCGCTTCTCGTAGTGATTGCCATACAGCTCCCGTCCTTCCTCGGGTTTTGAATGGTGTCACTCGGCAAGGTACCTGTCTTCCTTTGATTTAGAGATGCCGAGATTTGACTCACTTACTGTTCTAATTGCTTGATCGAGGTGGAATGTGAATCCACTACCTGACTCATTGCTGATAATTCAGTCCTCATCTCCTTTACCCCGGGTTCAGTAGATTCCACCTTCAGCAGCATCTTAGCCATCATGTTCTCTAGTTTGGACATCCCTGTCTCGGTGCTAGATTTTTCCCGATTACCAGGTGGTACATACAACCCACCTCCATCAGTTTTATTCTTCCAGTTCCCCTGATCGCGGACTCTGTAGCCAGCTTTTTCATAGTAGTTGACCCTCTGATAGTTCCGACCTTGGTTTCCCTGACCATTGGCCTGGAAACCACCCAAATAATTTGCCTCCTCATCAGGTTCAAACTCTGTTGCTCTACCTTGGGAACCCACAACTTTCACTTTCTCAATACCTCCTGACAACAAATGCTTTGTCAGTAGGTCCATTTGCGCCTTCAGATGGGCCATATCTTGGTCCCTCTCTTCCTCCTTCCTGCGCTGCTCTGCTGACATGCCAACTGCATAAGTGCTAGCTGCTACCTCTGTATCACGTGTATGCCAGGCCCTGTTGGTTTTGGTGAGCCTGTCCAAAATAGTTGTGGCCTCAATAAAAGTGAGACCCATAAATTCTCCACCTGCTGCGTTATCCAATGTCGGCTTAGTAGCCGAATTCAGTGCCCTGTAGAACGTCTGCATCAAAATATCTTCGGTCAACTGATCGTTTGGGCATTGTGTCAGCTTTTTCTTGAACTGCAACCAAGTCTCATGTAACGCCTCATGAGGTTGTTGTCTGAAGTTGCTAATTTCATCCCTCAATTGTATCATCCTAGAGGGAGGAAAGAACCTTTCTAGGAAAGCTCCTTTCAACTCTTCCCAGGTTGTGATAGAGTCGGGGGTTAGCTCTGTCAACCATAACACTGCCTCATCAGACAGAGACAACGGAAACAACCTTAGCCTGATCGCTGTCTGACTTACTCCAGGCAATTCGAACGACTTGCAGATACCCACAAAATTCATCAGGTGTCGATTTGGATCATCACCAGCAACACCACGGAACACTCCTCTCAAATTCAACAGCTGAATCATTGTGCTAGTAATGTTGAACTTGACCCAGGGCGCTAGCGGAGGAAGAACAATGGCGCCCGTAGCACCAACTCCATCCAAGTCGATATCCTCATCATTCAAGTGATGCTGAGCCTGTTGAGCATGCTGTTCTGCAGCGAGCCTTGCTGCCTCCTGCTGTTGTACATTCATGGTTCTCCTTAGCGTTCTTGCGAGCTCGGGGTCGTAGGGTAATATTGGTTCACCCGAGCGTCGGGTACTTGGCATGCACAACTCTGTACCTTGTACTAAACAAAAACAACAAATAAAAGTAAAAGCAGGAAATATGACTAAAAGTCAAATAAACACACCGAACTTAATAAACAACCGTATTCCCCGGCAACGGCGCCAAAATTTGATACGCCCAAATTACGACTCCAAATACAAAGCGTAAGCGGTCGCTGTCAAATATAGAACCCAACAGAGGTTGGGGTCGATCCCACAGGGAATAAGGTGCAAATTAAGTCGTTAGTGAATTAGATGACTAGTAGTCAATAGTTTCCGGTAAATAGGGGGGGGGGTTTGTGTGACCAATATGTGAACAAAAACACTAAGAACGTACGAGTTTTAATCAATATGAGAGTAAACTAGGGAAGTGTTCACCATGGCGTTATAACAATTTCGATTCAAAGCTTAACCGGGTTCTTTCTATATGCGTGTCACGATGTGATTGAATTAATGGTATCATCTAAACTTTTCTCAACCAAATAGACGAATTTCCTTTTCAATTCTCTCGAACTTGAAAAGGTGAGCTTTTATATTTCAATCCTAAACATCAAGTAGATTAATCTAGTTACAGCATTAATCATAAGACGAGAGTTGGTAGTCTCGAATCCTCGTAGTTAATCAAATTTCCCGGTTTTAATCGCTTTACTCAAGCATATTAAACCTAGGCATGTTCTAATGTTTGCAACCACTAGAAAACGTTAAGAATGAATGATTAACAACGTGACATCATATATATTGAACCCGACGCTACCCGGAATCTATATTGCTACTTTTGCCATGGCTCCCACAACCCTAGTTGTTGGATGTTAGTTACTCATGCTATTAGGAGAAGAGAAGAAAGTCATATTCATAACAAAGAGAAAATATTCTTACAATATAATGAACACAAGCTTCAATTATCCAAGAACAAGAAACCAAGATCCCAAGAACAATCAAGAACCCGATTCAAGAAGAAGAAAACGTGTTTTGCTCTCAACTTCTCGCTCAAAACTCTCCTAAAACTATTGGGTAATGAATAAATAAAATAAACCTAACATAGGGTATTTATAGTAGTCCAGGAAATAAAGTCCAAAAATAAAACGTTCGGATTCCGCGATGCGTTGACGGCTCAGCCTGACGGACTGTCACCTTGGTGACTGGCCGTCACGATGGCCGTCACCACTAGGCAGTGGTTCTGCCTCACTTGACGGTCAGGCTGACGGACCGTCACCTTGGTGACGGGCCGTCACGGTGGCCATCACCACTAGGCAGTGGTGCTGCCTCACTTGACGGTCATCTTGACGGTCCGTCACCTTGGTGAATGGCCGTCACGGTGGCCGTCACTCTTATCCAGAGGGTCTTTTTGCTCATATTTCCTTCCGTTTCTATGTTTGTCTCTCTTTCCTGCAAACCTAACATAAAACATCAAAAACGACGACGGTTGCTTGAGAACTTACGGTTATTCTTAGTTTAAAGGAGTCAAATGTGCCGTAGAATGGCGGCACATCAATATGCCACCTTCTCTTTGACATCGATTGCAAGACTTTGCATAATCATGCGTATCCTTATGGAGGGTTGGCCAATAGTAACCAGATTGCAAAATTTTATGGGATGTTCAGATACCACTATGATGTTCCCCAATAGGGGATGAATGACATGCCTATAATATATCCATCATCTCCACCTCAAGTACGCATCTACGAATCATGGTATCAGCACATACACAAAACAAGTAAGAATCCTTCCAGAAGTTCTTCACATCCGATATAAATTTCCTTCACTGATGGACGGAAATATCAAGAGGCACCTCATCACTCTCTAAATAGTTAGCAAAGTCTGCAAACCATGGAATCAAATCTTGAAATGTAGCCAACACTTGCTCATCTGGGAAGGTGTCATCAATCTCGAGCTCATCCTTTAGCTTCAGTATTGCCTCTTCTTCCAATCTAGACAAGTTGTTAGCTACCTAATTCTCAGTCCCCTTTCGGTCCTTGACTTCAAAGTCAAATTCTTGAAACAACAGTACCCACCATATCAACCTAGGTTTAGCATCCTTCTTAGCCATGAGGTACCTAAGAGCTGCATGGTCAGTGTGCACAATCACCTTTGTGCCAAGCAAATAAGATTTGAATTTTTCAAATGTAAAGACTACAACAAGCAACTCTTGTTCTGTCACAGTGTAGTTCTTTTTTAGCAGTATTAAGTGCTTTGCTAGCGTAGTTAATCGGATGGAGAATCTTTTAACGTCTTTGGCCTAAGACTACTTCTAGCACCACTCCACTAGCATCACACATAACCTCGAATGGTTGGGACCAGTCAGGCATAACAATAATGGGCGCATAGATCAACCTTTGCTTGAGGCATTCAAATGCCTTCCAACATGCATCATCGAAACAAACTTCACATCCTTCTCCAACAACTTGCACAGGGGATGTGCAATTTTAGAGAAGTCCTTTATGAACCTGCGATAAAAATCAGCATGCCCCAAAAAGCTTTGAATACCCTTCACATAAACTAGAGGAGGCTATTTTTCAATCACCTTAATCTTTGCTTTGTCAACCTCAATACCCTTTTTGGAGATCTGGTGGCCAATCACTATACCTTCTTTAACCATGAAGTGACACTTCTCTTAATTCAGCACTAAGTTGCATTCTTCATATCTCTTCAGTACACAACTCAAATGGGCTAAACAATCATCAAAGGAGTCACCTACCACAAAAAGTCATCCATGAACACCTCAATGGTGTGCTCCACCATATCTGAGAATATTGACATCATACATCTCTAAAAGGTCGCTGGGGCATTACATAATCTGAATGGCATCCTCCTAAATATGAACATCCCATATGGGAAGGTAAAAATGGTCTTCTCTTGGTCTTCAGGTGCAATCAAAATCTGATTGTATCTTGAAAAACCATCAAGAAAACAATATCAGCCTCTACCAGCAAGATGGTCAAACATCTAATCCATGAATGGCATTGAAAAATGGTCTTTCTTGGTCTAAGTGATGACATACAAAAGCACTTTTCCGAAGGAGGTGGTAATGATTATCATACAAAACAAGAAATAACCCAATGGATGTAGGGGTCGTATCCACGAGGAATGTGATAATGATTTGCTAATAAATTGTCGAATAACAATTACTAGAGGGAGTAAATGTTCAAGCAACAAAAGTAAAAATTAGGGGGATAGGTTTGGGAAGTAACGAATCATAATTTCAACATGAGAGCAACGTAAACACGATTTGATAATCAAGAGAAAGAAGACTAGGGGTATGCTTTCGATGGGATTCTACAATAGATTAGGGAATTGATTAATCATGCAAACTTTCAATAATAGGTATGAGTAGCTTGGTTCGAGCTATATTTGGAAGTCTTTCGACCTTCCAAATATATGTACCATGGTCTTTGCTCAAGCATCGTAGCTTTACCTTAAACCAACCAATTAAATACTTGGGTGAACCAAACTATTTCTATCTTCTATTTTTAGATGAGAATTGCCTTCAATCAAGATATTTCTAGTCTTAATCAATGATGGAAATCCCAAATTTCCAGTATTGAATTCTTACCCAATTTATGAACTCCTCTTTCAAGCAAGAACAAAATTAGTAAACTCAATCAATGTTTGAAACCATTAATTTTATAATTAAACCATGAAGAATTCAATAGACCCATACTAAATAATCAATTATAAGCATAATTAATCAAAACCCATATCCAAATTCAAATACCCATCATTTACATACCCCTAGAATAGAATTTAGCTGCTCATATTGAAGGAACAAGAGAAAATACCAAATAGGTTTCCCCAAATTCCATTCATATTGAAATCTAAGTTCAATTCTAAGCTCAAAATCTTTTCAAATGGTGTTTTTTAATGAGGAAGAAGAAAAGAAAAAGTGTACTCTCGATGCTCTTTCTTGGGGAAAGTAAAAACTGAATTATATCTCAGGTACACACCCAAAAAAGAGTTTTAAATCCTTCCCAATTATGTCACATGTACTTGGAAAAAAATTCCTTTTCAGCCTTGTGCGATTAACATGCGATGGCAAATGCGGTCGCGTGTTGTGATGTGCGATTCACATGTGCCTTTCTCTCCAAGCAGTGAACTTCAGCCTCTTGTGCGATGTAAGGTGCGAATGTGGTGTGGTCGCATGTTGTATTATGCATCTCTCATGCTGGTGACTGCTATGGCAGTCTTTGACTTTCCACGCGTGATGGCACTTGCAAAATGCAAGTGCCTTCGTGCGGCTCACATGTCCGTCGCCCCTCTTGAACGTTTCTTCCCCTTTTCTGATCACCTTCACACTTTAACTCTTTTAAGCTCTTTGGGTTCAATTATTTTGCTTTCTTCACTCGACCAAGAATACCTGCATTTATGTCAATAAAGGCAATAAGTACCTCTAATTCTCATCAAAACGTGGCAATAATTCATGAATAAAGACTCAATAAGTTGGTAGATTACCAACTTATCAAACCCCCACACTTGAACTATATCTTGTCCTCAAGCAAGATCCTCAAAAGGTAAGGAATAAAATAGGTTCTCAAAACACAAAGGTTGTAGACAAGATCATCTTGACTCTAAAGAATAAGAAAATAAGAACAAAAGACTCAAGGCAAAAAGACTCAACTATGCTCATCTCAAATGGTATCACCATACTTTCAAGGCAAGTGCTCATTTCAAAACTTCAACGAAAAGGATTTTATTTCTCATTCAAAAGCAAGGGATTTGTTTATCAAAATAAGATTATCAAGATTCTCAAGTCACTGGCATGGACCTTCAAGGTTTGCCTCAAGATTCGCCATATAACTTGTCTCATTCATTCCTCTTAATTGAAATAGAGACTTCATTTTTTGATTCAAGTGTATGATGCCACTCACCACAAGAGAGAATTCCACTTACACTCATGCAATTCAAATTAGCGGGATTATAAGAGAACACGAAGACTCTCACTCTCTCAAAGAAGTTTGAGTGCACACGCATTGAACCATAGGCTTGCCTTTCATGTAATTTTCCACTAATATAGAGTTACCAAGCTCGAAATCACTAAGGACTTGCGGGATACGATGTTGGCTAGAGTTAAGGTGAGGATTACATTTGGCTCAAGTGACTAAACCTCCCTAATTCTCCTTGTGATCATTCAAAACACCACTCACATTTTCGAACATTAACTTCACCATATTTCTCCCTCTCACAACCCAAGTTTCCCTTCAACTTAATCATTCAACATCCTTTTATTACCTTCACTTGGTAGCACTAATTCCTTCTTTTCTTTTCATTTTGCTCATTTTATTGGACAATTTGGAGCAATTTCATTTCGAGCATAAGGTGCTACCTTGCATTGAAGTGCGTCCTTTTTCTTCTCCATATTTTTTACATACACCCCCAAACTTAGGCCTTTGCCTATGTTATCATTTCAATTTCCTCTCAAACTTAGGATTTTAGCCTACATTTCATTTTCTAGCCATTAGGAAGGATGGGTGCAAGAATAGAGGGTCCAAAAAGTGTTAAGGCATCTAACAAGGTGTCAAAGAAAGGTACAAGCTCAAAGTGGGTTACTAGGGTCAATGTCAAGGAAAGTCAATTTGGGTAAAATGGCTGTTCAAAAAGGGCCAAAGGTCATCTTTCCAGCTCGATGACATCTAGGATTTTGTCTTAAATCACATTCAAGGCAAGTTCTAGATAATACATATACACAAGAACAAAGTATAGCCTTACCACATAAGGCATCACAATATAAGAATTTCACAATTAGTCACAAATTCAATCGGGACAAATGACTTTTGACAAGCTATTTCGAGTTCTTTTACAAACTCATTTTTGAATCGATCAAGCCAAATGGAGAATGTGCAAGTTATGACAAGAGATTTCTTACAAGAGAATGCTTTAGCAAAAATCATTTTTTTCTAATTCCTTCAATTTTCAAATATTCTTGCCAAGATTTTTTTTTGTGGGCCTATTTCGAGACAAGCAAAACACGAACTCAATTGAACACTAAAACTTGGCATTTTCCCTTAAGAAAGTCACCTCTCAATCTATCATAGTAAAACACCAACCTGGTTTGACACAAAAATAAATAAATAAAATAAACAAAAGAAAACAATTGCTCCTTAGGAAAGAACCGTGGTAGGAGAAAAAACCTTGGAGTTTATTCGATTATGCCACTATTAACAAGGCAAAAATGAGAAGAGTGCTCTTAGATAAATGGAGAACAAGCCTGGCGTAGGCATTAAGCACGTTTGCAAGGCACGAGTAGTGAAATAATAGATCATGTAGGACTAACCCGATAATATCACAACTCAAACAATCCATAAAATAAGCCTGACACAAGCACATTTTAAGCATTAAGAAAATAAAAGGCTCGACAAGGGAAATACCACAATCATCCAAACTATGCCTGACAAGGGCCAAATTGTCTAACAAGAAAAATAAAACTGACAAGGGCAATAAAAAGCAATATCTCAAAGCCTAACATGGGCAACCAATCAACCATAATCAATGCACCACCTCCTCCATTAGAATAAAACATTGCCCTTAATGCTTAAACTCAAAAATAAGGAAGAGAAAAAGTGCAACAAATACCTGTACTAGCTAATCCTCCTCCTCCTGCACTGCTGAATCTGAACTGGTACCTACTCCACCTCGACGAGAATGTGCAGTGTGCTGAGAATCATAAATCACCTGCTGGAGTACTAGGTCCCAAAAATCATCAATGTCCACGACTCATGGACTATCCCACGGCTCGTGGAAGTGACTCATGGTTGCACTATCAGTTGGAAATTTTATTTTCTTCTAGTTTTTCTGAGCTAAGTCTGGGCTTGGGAGTTCTGGGATATTACAATATCTCTTCCTTGGGATCATTCATCCTCGAATAAAGGCTAAGAAAGCTGAGTTTGGAGGGAAGGATCAGCAATACCTACCAACTAAGTACTAGAAATTGACAAATGACTGAACTGAGTTCCATAAACATGCAACTATGTAGAAATGCAAGGAAAACTGAGGGAACGAGGTACTAAGACTAAATTCACGTAAGATTTAACTCAAAGACTGGAGAGGAACTATTACCTCAAGCTGGAACTGAAGAAGAAGGAAAAAGGTGAGGATACTTGGCCATCATGGCTTCTTCTGCTTCCCAAGTAGCTCCCTCTACAGACTGATTTCTCCACAAAACCTTTACCGAGGTGACTTCTTTATTCCTCAACCTACGAATTTGACATTCAAAAATCTCAACTAGAACATCCTCATAGGCGAGGCTATCTTTCATCGCCACACTCTCTAAAGATACAATCGATGCTGGGTCACCCACACACTTCTTCAACAAGGAAATGTGAAAGACTGGATTAATCGCTGCTAGCTATGCTGGAAACTCTAACTCATAAGCTACCTTACCAACCCTTTTTAGGATTCTGTAAGGACCTATATACCTGGGACTGACCTTCCCTTTCTTGCCGAATCTCATCACCCCCTTTATGGGTGACACTTTAAGGAAAACACAATCGTGGATCTCAAATTCTAAGTCCCTTTTTCTCACATCTGCATAGGACTTCTGACGACTCTGAGCTATTTTAAATCTCTCCCTGATGAGCTGAACTTTCTCCAAAGCCTCATGAACTGAATCTGGCATGATCAAGGCTGCTTCACCTACTTTGAACCAACCAACCATAGATCTACATCTACGCCCATAAAGTGCCTCATATGGGGCCATCTGAATACTGGAGTGATACCTATTGGTGTAGGCGAACTCTATGAGATTTAGGTGATCATCCCAACTACCTTTGAAATTGATCATGCAAGCTCTCAACATGTCCTCTAAGGTCTGAATGGTACACTCAACCTGACCATCTGTCTGAGGATGAAATGTTGTACTGAGATTCACCTTAGAACCAAGGCCCTTCTAGAAAGACTTCTAGAAATGAAATGTAAACTGAGGACCTCTATCTGAGATGATAGACAAGGGAACCTCATGCAACCTGACTATATCGCTTATGTAGAGTCTGGCATAATCCTCCACTGAATCTATAGTCTTGATTGCCAATAAGTGTGCTAAGTTAGTGACCTTGTCCACTATCACCCAAATTGAGTCATGCTGCCTGCGGGTACGAGGTAAACCCGTAATGAAATCCATGTTGACCACTTGCCACTTCCAAGTAGGAATGCTGATCTCCTGAGTCACACCTCCTAGTTTATGATGTTCTACCTTAACCTGCTGACAGTTGGGACACTTAGCCACAAATATGCGATGTCCCTCTTTATCCCGTTCCACCAATAGACTTCCCGTAGATCATGGTACATCTTAATGAACCTGGATGAATGGAATATCTGGAATTATGGGCTTCTGAAAGGATCTGCTGTGTAACCTTTTGATCATTTTTAGAAGGTTAGAAGTGGGAGCGGATGAAGTCATACCATAGGCGCGCCTCAAAATAAAGAATCTGGCACAAAATAATGCCCCCCATAGTTACCCAAATAGGAGTCCCAAGAGCAATGATAGTAGCAGCTGAGCCAAGCAGTTTTTCCTTTAGGAGAACCTTAACCCAATATTTTAGTGCAGGCTCAATCGAATTAGCTCAGTAGATGGCGTTGATAGCTGCTGGTATGATGTGAACTTCTTTACCCCAGACAATCACTAAGTCCAAGTTAGGGTAATCCTCAGCATTGCCCGTATACCATATCGAGTCTTGCTTAGCCTGGTAGGAGGCACATAATTTGCAAACCACCTCGGCGTGATACCCTCCGGGCACCTCTACAAATGGGAACCATTGATGTATAATGAATTTATTGTGGATGTTAGGCAAATCAACCTCAACTGCTGTGAGGTTAAAGCTACACTCCCGGGTGAAGGTCCTTGCCTCTTCCCTATTGCAGAGGGATTTCATTCCCTCCATCCCAAAGCAAATGTTCTCTTTCTCAGTAATTTGCACAGGAGGAGATGTAGGGGCAGCAACATGGGCCTTCTTCATTCCTTTGGACTTGGAAATGGAGGTAGGAAGAGCTAGGGGTCTTCTTGTGCTGCAGCCTAAATTACCCCTACCATAAGACATTTTCTGCACAAAGAGATTGTGAGAACTCAAGAGAAATAGCAAAATCTTTTTGTAATTTTCATAATAATGAAAGAAGAAAATGCTACAAGAAGTTAATGAACTACAATGAAACCGAATACATAGAAGAATAAAAAGACACTAGGTGACTGTTGGCATATGCGATTCACATGCGAAACACACATAAAGGAATGCGCCTCGCATGTGGCTTCGCCCATGCTAGCAGAAACCTGAGTTAAATTAGATAAAAAGTGCGATGGCATGTGCAATTCACCTCAGCCATTATGCATGTCGCACATGCCTTCGCCCTTGCCGGCAGTGACTGGAAAATTAAACATAGGCATGCAATGCTTTATGCGATTCGCTGGTAAAGATATGCATATCACATGCTAAATGCGTGAGTAAATAGTAAGAATTTTTCAATTCTTCATTTCTAAGTGTGTTGCGTATGCGATTTGCATAGACAGACCTGTGGAATGCAAGTACAACCATGATGATAAACATGAACTTTAATAGGGCCTAAGCATGAATTGACCAATAACTAAGTTATCCAGGTACTCAGACTTCCCCGGAAAACTTCAAGCATATTCAAGACCCATACAATCAATAGATTTTCTTAACGACTTCCCTTATGAAGGATGTTACCCCATCTATCATCGAAAATATGAAGCATTCATAAAAATCACTCAAACACAATCAACGAATCAAGATTTCACTCCCCTCAACTAAATCTCTCACCGAACAATTATAATTAATTGAAACAACACAAGGGCACATTGGTATCAACAATTTCAGCCCACACAACATTATTCCACTAAAACCTTATGAAAATGATGATTTTTCTTAAGAATGATGTCACTCAATCTGTCATTGGGACAAACTATACATCAACACAAGTGGTTTACTCAGACTTCACCCAAAAACACAAAATTATGGGCTAACAATTAACACAAGTCATATGCATCAATCTAGAATCAATATCTACCAAGTTTTTCTCAAGAAAAATTGACAATAAGACCCAAAATTGAGGTCCCAAAAATCACATCTCACCCAAAATCAATATGGAAAATTAAACTAGTATGCTTTACAAATAACGTTCCCAATCCACTTAAGAACAAGGGTTTAACATTGGGGAACTTACCACAAGTGAAGATGAGGGAGTAAAAAGCAAAAACTTGAAGCTTTTAGTGTCTAACAATGGAGACCCAACTTTTTTGCTGAAAAAAGTGTGGTGCAGCGGTGGAGATATCAATGGTGATGGAGTGGTTTTGAGGGAGAAGGAGGTTTTTTGGGAAGTTGTGGAATTTTTAGGGATTTTGGTGGAGAATAATGGTGGATTTTAGAGAGTTTATGGGAGAAGAAGATGGTTTTAAAAGGAGAAAAGAAGTGGGAGAGACACGGGTCAAAGTCTGGGTCAGGTTGGTCAATGGATAGGTCAACAAATTTTATTTAAACTTACCTGTGTGCACTGTGATGTGCGATTCACACATGGAAATATGCGTCTCGCATATCGCTTTGCAAGTAAAGATCTTGAGTCATATTTTTTCTAGTCTTCTGGTTTGGCATGCGACAAAGGTGCGACACACACAGTGAAGGGTGCAATCCGCACCTCCGATCGCACTTCCCTTCACATTTTTAGTTTTCTTCTAGGCTCACTACTTGTCATGTGCGATGCCATATGCAGCCACAAAATAGGGAATGTGAAACGCATGGCCTATCACATATGCCTTATAAGGTTTTTCTTCCACTTAGTCATTTTTCAATCTCCATGCATTCCTAAAACACAACAAAAATAATAGAAGGTAAATGAAATAAACTAAAACCACTTGGGTTGCCTCCCAAGAAGCGCTTGATTTTACGTCATGACATGACGATAGTTCTTCATGGATCAATCATAACCCAGGTTCATGCCAAGACAATGGACACGATCCCAACCAAAGCATCAGAAGTAGTTCTTCAAAATCTGCATTACCTCTTCTTGTTGCCAAGTTGACAACTTCATAGATATGGGCATTTAGATGGTGTCATTTGAATTCTTATTTTCTTGAATATTCAAGAACACAAGTTGATCATTGGGTGGTCCATACTTTATCTCAACCTCTCCAGGGACATCAACTATCTCACCCTCAATAGCAATCAGGGATACCACTCTATACCCATCCAGAGGTTTGGTGGGTTGACACACATTGAATGTGACATCTTCACTCCCCACTCGATATTTGAGCTCCCCTAGCTCCACATCAACAAGATCCCTTTCGGTGGCCAATAGGGGATGCCCCAATATGATGGACACCTCAAGATCAACATCGCAATCCAAGAACACAAAATCAGTCGGTAAGATGAACTTGTCTACCTTCACCAACACATCAAATAGTATTCCCACTGGACACTTTATTGAATGGTCAGCCATTAGTAGACACATAGGTGTTGTTTTAGGAGTTCCTAGACCTAATTTTCTAAAAATCACGAAGGGCATCAAGTTTATACTTGCCCTGAGGTTACATAAGGCTTTCTTGAATAGTAACACACTAATGGTGTATGGAATGGTGAAAGCACCTGGATCCTCCTGCTTGGGAGCGATGTTACTTGTCATCACCATGCTACAACTATGGGACACCTTAACTCTCCCCACATCAATCACCCGCTTCTTCTTTAGCAACTCTTTTATAAACTTTGCATAACCCAACATTTGCATGAGAGCATCAACCAAAGGAATGTTAATAGATTGTTTGCTAAACATGTCTTCAAACTTCTTGAATTGATTATCTTCCTTTTTCTTGATCAATATCTAGGGATATGGAGGAGAATTTTTAGGCAATGGCCTTCGCACACTTGGAGCTTCCTCCTTGATCTCAATAGCAATTTTAGAAGGCAACTCACTTCATCCTTCTCCTCTTATGGGCTATCATCGTCAACAATCACATTGGGTGTAGTAAGCTTCACCCCAGCATTTGGACTCACGTCATCACTCTTATCAATCATGACCTCTTGTGCAAATTTTTTATTCAATTCAACCATAAATTTATTAATTGGCTTTCTCACTTTATCCAACCTCCTTCCACTTCTAGTAATAATTGCCATTACATGACCATCATTCTTTGGGTTCGCAAAAGTGTCACTAGGAAGAGTACCCTTTTGACGAGGATTTATTTAAAAAGAGAGGTGGTTTATTTGAGCTTCCAAGTGCTTAATTGACGCTGAATAGGAGTTCATGGTTTGATGAAGAGTAGATACATCACTCTTTAGATCTTTTACCCCTATATTCGTGGACTCCACTTATTGTAGCACTTTTGATAATATATCCTTGATTTTAGAGCTGGCCGGGTCACTTACACTTGGGTGATAAGGAGAAGCATTTTCCTTCAGTGAAGGCACATAGGGATTGTTGCTTTGGTTGTTATATCGATCATTTTCCCCTGCACGATCTTGCTCACATTCTCTCCAACCTTGATTCTCATCCCGTGATCTCCAGTTGCCTTGATTGGCACCTTGATACCTCGAGGGAGAACCCACCAATAGATAACACAACTCTTCATCTCTCAATACATGAATACCAACTTCGTCATGATCCTTTAAACTAAAGTACCCAGGGTATTGACACTTTTGGTCCCGGCCACCATCATATGTTTGGCCAATAAGTTGATTTGCGTCATTATTTTGGCCATGGTTTCATCTGTTTCCTCCTCTTTTTTCCTTATCTCATTAGTCATTATGGATGAGGTAACACCTAGTGAGACTTCAACTTCTCTAGTATGCCATGCCCTATTAGTTTTTGTCATTCGATCAAGAAGAGCGGCAACGAGACCATAAGCTTGGTCCATAATAGATCCTCCCGCGATGTTTTTAGCGACCGATTTTTTCATAGGGTCTAGTGCTCTATAGAAGCTTTGGAGGAGAACATTATTCGAAAACCCATGGTTTGGACATAATAATAGCTTCTTCTTGAATCTCAACCATGTTTCATGTAATGGTTCATCTGATAGTTGTCAAAAGTTGGTGATATCATCCCTCAACTGCATCATCCGAGAAGGTGGGAAAAATATCACTAAGAAGGCTTCCACTAGTCCATTCCATTTTTTAATAGATCCCTCCGAGAGCTCCTCAAGCCACATTGTTGCTTCCCCCATAAGGTAGAAAGGGAATAATCATAGTCGGATTGACTCTTGAGATATACTATTGATGTTGAACGGATGGCATATTTTGATAAAGTTTTAAATATATCGGTTGGAATCTTCATGAGCCAGCCCTCTAAAGAACCCTTTCATTTATATCAAATAAAGCATCATGCTCGTCACATGGAACAAAACATTTCCAACAGTTGAGGGTAGATGGATTGCACCTATAGCGCCATGGATAATGGGTCCATCTTCCACGCCAATAAATTTGTCAACACTCTCTTGGTCACCCGCTTGACTCATGGGTAACCTGTTTGAAATAACATAAAAAACAAAAAATTAAAAGAGAACAAACACTATACAAAAGTGAATTAAATGACAATCAAATGGCAAATCAAAAATCATTCTCTAGCAATGGCGCTATATTTATGACTTTCAAAAGCACTCTCCCGAAGGAGGTGGTAATGATCGCCCTACAAAATAATAAATAACCCAATAGATGTTGGGGTTGTATCAACAAGGAATAGAACGATGATTCACCAATAAATTATTGAATAATAATTACTAGAGTGAGTAAGTGCTCAAGCAACAAAAGTAAAAATTGTAGGGAAAGGTTTGGGAAGTAACGAAGTAAAGGGCATACTTTTGAGTTGCAAATCTTCTGAAAGTATCAAAATAATAAATATGATATTTCCAGTTCTTCTGGAAAGAGGGGTATAATTCTTCATTGGTTTTTTTTATTGCACACTATATCCGTAATCGTAGAAGCTGTTCCTAGGAAAGATTATGGGTCTCGGGTATCCAATCAATTAATCCTACAAAGTGCGGAAGCTTAAGCGGAAATGAAAGAGGAGTTTGAGGGAAGCCACTAAATTGAGGGCTTCCTTATTTTTCGATTTTTTGGTTTTCGTTCAAAGAGAAAATACCGGTTTATTAATCGATTTTTTTTTGCTTTTTTCTAAGGAACTATTTGCTATCCCATTTAGGGGAGCCGGTAGAAATGACTGACTGAAGATAGAGAGAGATCACCTCCATTCTCCGAATAGTAACATGTGCTTTAAAAAGTGCTTCGGCACAAAATAAGAAACGATCTCTCCAACGCATAAATGGTTGTGATCACAATTTCAATACGAGAGTAACATAAATATGATTTGATAATCAAGAGAAAGAAAACTAGGGGTATGCTTCCGATGGGATTCTACAATGGGTTAGGGAATTAATTAATCATGTGACTTTTCGATTAAAGGTATGGATAGCTTGGTTTGAGCTATATTTGGTAGTCTTTCGACATTTCAAATATAAGTACCATGGTCTTTGCTCAAGCACCATTGCTTTAACTTAAACCAACCAATTAAATACTTGGGTGAACCAAACTATTTCTAGCTTCGATTCTTAGATGAGAATTTCCTTCGATCAAGCCATTTCTAGCCTTAATCTATGGTGGAAATCTCAAATCCCTACTATTGAATTCTTACTCAATTTATGAACTCCTGTTTCAAGTAAGAACAAAATTTGTAAACTCAATCAATGTTTGCAACCATCTATTTATAATTAAACCATGAAGAATTCAATAGAACCATACTAAATAATCAATTATAAGAATAATTAATCAATACCCATACCTAATTTCAAATACCCATCATTGACATATCCCTAGAATAGAATTTAGCTGCTCATATTAAAGGAACAAGTAAAAATACCAAATGGGTTTCCTAAAATTCCATTCATATTGAAAGCTAAGTTCAATTCCAAGCTCAAAATCTTTAAAAATGGTATTTTTCAATGAGGAAGAAGAAAAGAGAAAGTGTACTCTCCATGCTCTTACTTGGGGAAAGTAAAAACTGAATTATATCTCAGGTACACACCCTAAAAAAGGTTTTAGAACCATCCCAATTACGCCATATATATTTGGAACAAAATTCCCTTCGGGCCTTATGCGATTGATGTGCGATGGCACATGTGGTCACACCTTGTGATGTGCAGCTCACATGTGCCTTTCTCTCCAAGAAGTGAACTTCTGCCTCTTGTTCAATGTGAGGTGCGAATGGGGTGCGGTCGCATGTTGTATTGTGCGACTCACATGCTGGTGACTGCTCAGGTAGTCTTTGACTTTCCACGTGTGATGGAACTTGGGAAATGCAGGTGCCTTTGTGCGACTCACATGTCAGTCGCCTCTCTTGACAGTTTCTTCCCCTTTTCTAATCACCTTCATGCTTTTACTCTTTTTAAGCTCTTTGAGTTCAATTTCTTTGCTTTCTTCACTCGACCAAGAATACCTGCATTTATGTTAATAAAGGAAATAAGTACCTCAAATTCTCATCAAAACATAGTAATAATTCAGGAATAAAGGCTCAATAAGTTGGTAGATTATCAATTTATAACTATGCATTCAGCTTCCTGTAGTCCATGCATACACGCCAACCTATGACTGGATTCACATGAATCAACTCATTCTTAGCATTTGGAACCACAAAGATTCCACCTTTTTAGGCACACACTGAACCGAGATCACCCACTTGCTATCTGCAATAGGATAAACCACACCTGCATCCACCCACTTAATGATCTCTTTATTGAAAACTTCTTGCATAGGCTGATTCAACCTATGCTAATGCTCTATACTCGGAATACAATTTGGCTTAAGCTGAATTTTGTGCGTGTATATGCCTAGAGAAATCCTAATGATGCTAGAAATGGACCAACAAATGGCCCTGTTGATCTTTCTCAAAACAGATACTAAAGCCTCAACTTACCCTTCACCTAGATCTGCAGCAATTATAACAGGTAAAGTATTGTTGGCTTCCAAAAAGAAATATCATAAGTGTGATGGAAGAGCCTTGAGCTCCAAGACTGAAGGCTCCTTATTAGAAGGTCTGGCAAGTGGGGTTGCACGATTCTTTAAGTCCAAATCAAGCTTTTTTAGAGCATATGTATAAGACCCCATACTGGCAAGCTTCTCTACCATCTTGTCATATTCAGCAATATCCTCTCTATTAAAATTCATGATCACAATTGCAAGTGCTTCAACACCAAGGCGTGCCCTAACATGCACTATTGGCTGGTCTTTATTAACTACATCAGTAACTAATACTACACACATGTCATCATAGTGCTTCATTGATGGACAAAGATTGAACATTACTTCCTCATTATTCAGTTTGAATTTCATCTACTCTATTTCCAAGTCAACTAAAGCACGTCCGATGGCAAGGAATGGTCATCCCAAGATAATGGGAACCTCAAAATCCACCTCACAATCTAGAATAACAAAGTCCATCGGAAAGATAAAGGACTCAACCTTCACAAGTACATCATAAAGAATACCCACAGGGTTCTTCACTGTGCGATCTTCCATAAGAAGCTGCATTATTATCGGTTTGGGGGCTCCCAAGCCCAACTGTCTGAACACTGCTAATGGCATAAGATTGATACTCACATCCAAATCACATAAGGCCTTTGAAAAATGGAAGGCTCCTATGGTGCAAGGGATAGTGAAAGCTCTAGGATCCTCTTTTTTCTGCACAAGAGAACGGGAGGCTATTGCACTATAATGGTGCAAATTATCTGCAGGATCAAATCTCACAGTTCTTTTTTTCGTCACCAGATCCTTCATAAACTTTTCATACCTAGGCATCTGCTCCAGTGCTTCTACCATAGGAATATTCACTAAAAGCTACTTCAGTATGGAGATGAACTTGCAATATCTCCCTTCTTCGGCCTTCTTGATCAATCTTTGTAGGAAAGTTGGCGGAGGTCGTGGCATAGGATTTAAGACATGAGGGACCTCCTCTTATTTCCCTTTGGTGGCTATAGATTTCTTCTCACTTGGGTTCTCATTACCACCCTTATCTTCTGACTCAACCACAATTTCAGCATCATCTTTTTTAGGCTCTGCCGATTCATCAACAACTATCGGGACAAGAGGATCAACAGTCTATTTTCCACTTTGAGTAGTCATCCCCATGCAATGCCCATCATTTTTTAGATTTTGGACTGTATTACTAGGAAGTGTACCCTTTTGGTACTGGTTCAAGGCTGTAGACATTTGACCCAACTGCTGCTCAATTTGCTTGATAGCGGTGGCATGCGACTCTACTTTCTGATTCATGCGTGATATGTTAGCATGAAGTTTTTTCAAGTTGTCATCAGTTTTCTCCACCTTCTTTGGAACCTTGGCCAACATATCTTCCACCCTATTTAAACTAGAGCCCCTTTCATGGTTACCAAAAAGGACTATAAGCCGCTCATATCATTCTTGTAGGCATCCCTTATATTCCAGTCACTATCTCTATCTCTACCCCTACTCCTGCCTCTGTACCCAGACCAGTGTTAATTGTTGTATCTATCTCTGTCTCTATTCTAACCTTGATTTCCTAGCCCCGCCAAGTGTCTTGGTTAGACCCTTGACCATTGGCTCGTAAACCTACCACCTAATTATTTAGTAAGTTGGCTTCTTCATTAGATTCAGACTCATCATGCCTAGGTGCTTTACTTTGTGAACCAACTGAATTCACCTTTTCAGCTCCGGTACCTATGACATGCTTAGAAATAACACCAATGCTCATTTTCAACACTGCCACATCTTGACTAAGCTCTTGTATCTGTTGTTGGTCTATAGACTTGCCAAAAACATAAGTTCCCGCTAAAACATAAGTCTATCTCATGTGCCAAGCCCTGTTCGTCTTTGTGACTTTGTGCAGCATCTCAGATGCAGCTGCATAAGTGTTGTCCATGAATGCACCTCCAGTTACGGTGTCAGCTACTACTTTGTTGTTTACATTCAGGGCCCTGTAGAAGATCTCCATCAAGGTCTCATTTGGAATCCGGTGATTCAGCACCTGTTCTAGCTTCTTATTAAAGCTCAACCATGTCTCATAGAATGCCTCTGTGTTCAGCTGCCTAAAATTTATAGATTTCTTGTTTGAGCTACAACATCTTTGATGGTGGGAAAAACCTCTCCAATAAATTATCTTTTAGTTCCCTCCATGTGGTGATCGAATCATTAGGAAGCTCGGCTAGCCAAAGAGTTTCTTCTCTAGTCAAAGAAAATGGGAATACCCCAGGTAACTTGTAAGCTTTGAAAATCCCCACAAAGTTCATCAAGTATAAGTTAGCATAAGCTGTGGGTTTTCCTGCAAACAGTCCCTTCATGGTCAACAACGCGATCATGGTACTTGTGATATCAAACTTTGTCCCAGCGGCAAGTGGTGGTAGAACTATGGCACCGATACCTCTTGCATCGTCAAGATCAGCATCATCATCATCAACTTCGTAATGAGAGATATATCGGTGTTGCTTTTGCTGATGACCCCTATTCTCGGACTGTCTAGCCTGATCTTGGTTAATATTATATCAGGCTTCCTTATCTCTCATAGCTTGTTCGTTCAGTGCAGCCTTATGGGCTTGCTATTTGGCAGCTTTAGCTGCCTATTCTTCTTATATCCTTTGCTGCTCTTCGGCCAATATCTTGGATGTGGCTTGCCCTGGTGTCTTAGCAATCCCGTCCTTAACCATGTTTCTCAGAGTTCGCTGAAGTTCAAAATCAAGTGGAATCAAAGGATTGC
The DNA here is from genome assembly GCA_003996215.1 of Jaltomata sinuosa. Classification (NCBI taxonomy): domain Eukaryota; kingdom Viridiplantae; phylum Streptophyta; class Magnoliopsida; order Solanales; family Solanaceae; genus Jaltomata; species Jaltomata sinuosa. The sequence continues at coordinate 103,969 of QJPP01003971.1, read as the reverse complement.
CTTGACTTTATGTACTGGGCATGCACAAGTGTGCAACCTAAAAAACAAAACAAAAACAACAGAAAAAGTAAATTAGGAAATAAGGACTAATAGGAAAATAAACACAATTGCTCTAATCTTATATCGTATTCCCCGATAACAACACCAAAAATTGATCCACCCAAATTACACCTCCAAAAAAAGTATAAAGCAGTCGTTGTTGAAATATACAACCTAACCAAGGTTATGGTCGATCCCATGAGAAATATGGCTAGAATCTAGGTCAATGTGTTTATTCGTGCTATTACTCAGTTATTTCCAAAAAGGGGGAAATTAAGTAACAAGTAATGTGTGTAAACTATACGTAACGAGTGACAATAAGTATTAGTATTATTTTAATTCAGAGAGAGAATGGACTAGGACTGTGTTCCCCATGAGTTTATAATGTAGTAAGGCACTGTACTAGTAGTCTATTCTGGTGCTTAACATGCAAGATCGGTAAGTTAAGTTCAACTAAATGGTTGATCCCCTAGATAGAAGAATTTCACCATGCAACTTGGTCCGTCTATAGGTGTATGCTTTACTAACCCTTACCATTGATCCCAAATTAGCTATTCCTGGACAGGGTCAAGCTATTAGATGAGGGTTGGTAGCCTCAAATCTCCATTGTATAATCCCTTTTCCCATTTGTTACCCCCTTAGTCCGTCAAGTAAGAATAAGGTGAGTTCTAACGTGTGCATCCAATAGAAAACAATCAAAGTGAAGGGAAGAACAATACATGCATAAACACCTTCATAGAATTACTAAGTGCTTTGCCTACTTTATTAATCCTTCATAGTTCCCAGCACTCCTAGTTGTGGGTTTAGCTACTCATGTTCATAAGAAAACAATCATAATTTGTTGAAGAATTTGTAATTATATATTTACAAGATGAAATAAAGAAACTCAGAATCTTGAATTATCAAAGAAGAATCAATAATCAAGAACCGATGGATGAATTAATCTCTCAAAATCAAGAACAATGCAATACCAATTGTTTCCCATAAAATATTAGAGCATAAAACGTAAAAGAAAACCTGGAAAAAGTATTTATAGACAGTACAAATCCTATCCTAATTAAACTAGGAGAGCTGAGTTCGATAACTTCCACAAACACCATCTACGATCCGTGGATACTTCTATGGGTTGTACGGATCTCTCGTGTAACTCAGGGAAATTTCATTCTTGCAGGTTCAATTCCACGAGGTTATTCCATGGCTAGTGGATTGGTCCACGACTCATGGAATGCCTCTATGGAATCAGGCTAGTTTGCATGTCCTCTAATCCTATTTCATGGGCAGGATCCATGGCTCATGGATGTGCCCACAACTCGTCGATGCCCATCGTGACTCTCAAACCTTTTTTCACCTTTGCAGTATCAGATCTACGAGCATATTTTACGGCACGTGGATCAAAAGACGGCTTATGGAGTTGAGTCGTGGAAGTCACTTTCTGGCCATTTTGCAATCTTTTTTCGTTACTTGGCTTCGGAACCCTACTTTGCTGCACAATACTAAAAAACACATCAAATCTACTAAAAATCGCTAAAGAACATACTTCAATCCCAAGTTTTAAGCGTCGAAAGTGCCGTAAAACCATTATTGACACCCAATTTTTCCCTCCACATTCTTAATTAATTTTGAGCTTCTATTATTTTAAACCATTTTGAAATAATTATTTTATAAGATTTTAAAATTAATTTGAGGTTAACTTAGTAATTTTAGGTGTAATATGTATATCATATATTTAATTATATAGAAGTATACAAATTTTACTTAAAGAAATACTTTGAAAATTATTTTAATTTGAAATTACGTTCAAGTTAAAATATGCTTTATTTTCCCTCAAAATTGATTTAAAATCAAGAGATGATTATATAATCAATTATTTTAATCAAAATAGGTTAATTATGCTTTATAAGATGATTATTTTTAATTGTAAAGTTAGAAGCTTGATTAATTAATTAGGGATCTAATTCATCTATTTCAATTATGGATGAATTTGACTAAAATCATTTTATTTGGTCGTTTCTTAAAGTAAAACTGGCCACACCTTAAACAATCCTAACTCTCCTCTCCATTTCAGCTAATACTTAGCCCAAGTTCCAATTTCCCTCGGCCCAATTCTTTCTCCTACTACCCAAGCCCATTCCCTTTATTCTTTCCCTCACCCATTAGACATACACGCATATTATACATACATCACAAAAATATACATATATTCCCTTCAAACACCATGCTCCACCCTACTCGCCTAATGACTGCACACACCCATTTTGACGCGTACAATACACTCATACCATTGACTTTATCTTCTTCTCCACCTCTTCATCTCTTCACAAAAAATCTAACAAACCCTAATAGCTCCACCAAAATGCAGCTTCAAGAACACTAACCGATGCCTAAATCTTCAACATCCACCCACATCTTCATCTATTCCTATCAAAGTCTCCATCTATGGAGAGTTGAAGAACCACAAAGGTTCTAGAAAAGGGGAGAGATGGCTCCTCCAATGTTCATCTCCTCGTCAATCACAACTGATTTAGCTTAAATTCATACTAATACTGTACATGCGTGGCTCAATATGGCTGGAACGAGTTCAAAATTCAAAATTTCCAAGGGTTTTTGCCCGAATTTGCCCCTCCAGATTTCCCCCTATTTTCACCCTCGAGTTCCCCTATATAAACTATAAGGGTTTACAGGAATAGGGGCTGGCCTTTGGATCTTGAGTTTCTTTTTGGAGAATCAATCTCTAGAACTCAGAAAAGACCAAAGGTTGCAGAGAAAAAATACTCACAAAAAGAGATCTTGTTGAATCCAATAAGCTCTGTTCGAACTCCAATAATGTGGTGAAGTTTTTTGGCGAAGTTCGGGTCTCAGTCGCTGCCCAGAAATAGGTACCCCCTTTATCTTTTCTTCTCATTTAATTCAAGCTGTAGAAATTAGGTGAATATCGTGTGAAAAATTCTATTTGGTTTAATGAGAAGTTGTGAAGGAGATGTTAGACTTTTATTTGTTGGTTGAAGATGCTTTCAATTTATAAAATTCTAGAAATCTTAGTTGATATTGTTTGTTGTTTCATGACCGTTTATGTGCTCATGTGAGTGTTGCTTTGTGTCTATGTAGGGATTTTTCATGAAGATTTTTGTGCTTCTCAATATCAAGTAAGAACTTATTGAAAAGATGGTTTGGCCTTTGGGACTGCTCTCTAGCTTTCTTCAAAGAGCAAAATGTTAGGACGAATTAAAAATCTAGCATAATTTCGAGTTTCTTTCTAGTATGTTTGTAAAAGTTCATAAAACCTTGATTTGAGACTTCTATTTAGGATTTATAAAGTTTAAGACCTATTCTTATGACAACATACTATGTGCTCGTTGTTATTAGTTTTGGTTGTTTGATCTTGAAATTTGGTAGTAGCTTCTTTGCTTGAAAATCTGGTAAATCCTGCTAAGGTTCGTTTAATAAAATCTCTTGGATCTGGTAGATCTTCTTTCAGATTCACTTATGTAGCTTTGGCTAAATTTAGATGATTCATTTTTGACGTGAAATTCGGCAGATGCATGCTCGTAAATGGTCTTTTTGAGTGACCGTTGCTTAGGATATGAATCTCCTAAGTCCTAATTGGTAGTTAAAATCTATGCTTTAGTTCCTCGTGCAAGTATAGGATCTGGTTTTTTGAGGCAAACGTTTGAACTAATGCAAAAACATGAAAAATCAAGACTCTTTTAGTGTGATATATTTGCTTGCTCTTTGAGTATTGTTGAGGGAATTCATATACTAGTTTCCTGTCGCCTCCACTCTCTTTCTTAAAATGATTGATTGGTGATTCAGTTCCACATTTGAGAAATAAAATTAGTGCTACAAATTGCACTTGAGTTGGTGTTTTGTTTTCTTTTTAGTTAGTTGCCTTCTTAGTTTGATTTTAAATTTGTTTAAGGAGGTTGATGTAGTTCTTTTTGCTTAATTTTTCTCTCTTAAAACAAGTTCTGTGTAACTTAATTTCGGAAATGTTGAGTAATAGTTTGTTTAAGTTCTTACATCATTTAAGATATTTTTTGGTTAATGAGCAACTCTATAACTTGATCTTCCATCCCTGCACTACATTTGTCGAAATGTTTTGTCACCATTTATTGGTTACATTGTTTTCCTATTGCTGTACATGAGACGTGCTTAAAATCTTTCTCTTCTCTCGTTTAAAAATTCATTTTCCTTTGTTTGAGAATGACTCTAAAGGTGTTTATGAGCCAACGCTCTTCTCAAATAATGAGCTAGTATAGGGAAAATTCAGCTACCTTAAACGTTTGTCATGTCATGCCTCATTTGATAGTTTGAGTTGCCATTATGAGTTCTCTTTGTTTGAGTCTTGAAAGTTTGATTTTACAAAGACATGATGCATCCCATCCATATTTCTTTGAACCTGCTAATTGATATCTGAGAACTCCTTTTGCTCAAACATAACTCATACATTAGGATTTATGCAGAAAATAAGACCTGATATAATATACCTATAGTGATTATTATGTTAAATCAAGCACACAGGTTAGTTAAATGCATTTATTGCTTATCCCATGCACTAATTGTTATTCTTCTTATGTTTGCATGTGAAATAATTTCTGAGTCCATCCTTCCACTGCATCTTCGGGATGGGCCAAGGAGGCCCAATTGCTTATGTCACGACCCAAAAACTCAAGTCGTTATGACACCTACTATAACCCACCAATAGGTAAGCCAACCCTTAGTCCGAAACTGCAAGTAACAGGCAAACACAAGGAAGTACCCAAAAGCGGAAGAAACAACAATAACAACAGAAGATACGATAAACCAATATAAGTAAAAAGGGAGGGAAGGGAATAAGATACATAAGAATCCCCCAAGACCTGGTGTCAGTCGGTACAAGTGCTACTACAACTTAGATGTTCTAGATAGATACAACAAACTACTGACAATCTCTGAAGGTACAGTAGGAGACTAGCCCAAAAGTAGAGGGAGATGGATCAACTCCGATCGCCAAAAGCTCACCCAATGTCTCCAGTCAGCAACTCTGCACGAGGACTGCAATCAACGGTGATAACTCGTACTAGGATCTGCATCAACAAAAAGATACAGAAGTGTAGTATGAGTACCAAAACACATGGTACCTAGTAGGCATCATAGGCCGACTAAGCTCAAACAAGATATAAATATAACAAAAAGCGAATATAACCCAAGGGTAAGAAAGATGAGTCAGAAGGAAATATAATGGTCAAACCTATATAAAAAGGGGAAAAAATACTGCCACAATATGAAAAGTATAAACAATAGACCAGCAACAACCAATTCAGACTTCCCGAGTCCAGAAAATACACCCGATAAAGACAGCCAACTACACACAGATTCAGATAGTAAAGATACACATGGAATACTATGTAAATGCGATATGGAATGGATGAAATGAAATAAAATGTGGCCAATACAATAATGAATGAGAACCCTGAGTCACCTCACGGGCCGCCGGAGCTTACCAACCAATACAGTACCATAATACCTGGAATGTCCCTTCAGGCTGCTGTAGCTTATCAATATAACAATCACTGCCAAAATATCCACGTATAATCAACAAAACCCAGAGTATTCTCATGGTCTGTCGGAGCTTACCAATATAAAAAATTCCACAAGTAAAACCCCGTATATATACAAAGGAGGCCACCGGAGCTAATCAATATAATCCCACAACCAATGGAAAGCAAGGTTAAAATCATCTTTCAATCCAAGTGCACAAAATAGAAGTATTTTCCCATTTCGAAGTCAGTAAAATAGTGATGTACGATTTTTCCTTAACCGCACAAGTTTACAGAAAAGAAACCGTTTCCCCTCTTTATCAACTAAAAACATTTATAAAAGTAGGACGCTCTCCCTGGAGCTCCAATCATTTAAAAAGGAAGTGTTTCAGGTTTTAAACATTAGCGGTCAGCTTAAATCGGTAAAATCTTTCCTTAATTTGAAAACCATTTGTTAAAAGAAGATTCCCTTATCAAACCACTGAGCCAATCGATTCCCGTAAATTCGTACCATTCAGTTCCCTTCAATCCATACCATAACCCAATCATATATGAAAAAGAGAGGAACACGAATCAATTCAAATGTATACATGTATGCATATGATGCACGCATATAAACCTAGATAGGGCATTTCACCCTTCATAACAATATCGTACTAACCTGGACTCCAGCCAGCCCAACACCATGGCCTTAGGCCCACAGATCCGCATACCAAATCCAACCATAAGAATATAACATGATAAGAACAACCAGAAAACCAAGTAAGAAACTACCCTACCAGGAACTATACCCATCAAATTCTAAGGCTAACTATTCTAGTACAAATACTAAAACGGAACACTACACTATCTACAAAACCCCAAGGGACCCGCCTAAGGAAAACAACTAACCGGAACTAAACATAAAGCGTACGACAAATAGAAACTTAAGCAAAGCACAATCATACTGACCTAGATCCTGCAAGTACTATCTCCACGGCCTCAGGCCCACAATTACATGATAAATTGAACACCAAACCAACAAGAATAATAATAGTAATAATAACAAAGCAACGATAACATCTACTCTACCCCGAACCTTCATCTAATTCTAGGCTAAGGCTCCCTAATCTAATAATCTCAACCACAAGCAGTCTAAACGAGACTAAGGCATCTAACCCTAATCCCAAGGATATTACACTTCCTACGCCAAGTCTTAAGGAAGAGCTACAGCCTATACTAAGGATTGCTAGCCAAAATCTTACTCTAGAGCACCTAAATCACCTATAAGGATCAATAAGCCTACTCATAACCGTATCCAAACCACAAGATCCCACCAACCATTAGCAAGTTATTATATTCATACCTCATACACGAAAAGTCTAAAAAATAGTAAACCATAACCTACCAGAAAAGCCGAGCACGCACGTAAAATCCAATCCAAAAGATCGGAGCCTATCTCTCTCGAAAAGTATCAGCAAGCTGCCCCACTATCATAACAGTGTTCTACACGTTAATATGAATCTAATGGTACCCATATTGCTAATAATTTAGCCGGGTTAAAAATACGGACCACAAACGGGTCCGAGGGCCTCGCAACCTGCAGCCGAAAATGAAGAAGTACAAAATGATCACAATGATCATGGGAGTAAATGCCCTAAAAATTGCAAGGTTTAGGCATTAAAATCGGGATAAAACAGCCTACCCACTTCAAGAAATCAAAGAGGGAAAAAAGAGAGTGAAAAGTTGAAATTTAACAAAAAGCTTACCGGATTAATGACGAAAAAGAGCTCACGAAGCTATGGTGAGTTTGTCCCAAGAATTTGATGGCCAGAAGTGAAGAAATTTGAGTTTGGGAGCTCTCAACAATGAAGGGACGGAGTTGGAAATGAGGAAAAAAAAGGAGAAGAATGTTTAATTTATAACACTGCCAACAGATATCGCAATTGCGACACTTTTGTCGCAATTGCGGATTTTGCAAATGCGGCCAAGCACCGCAAATGTGGAAAAACACCGAAAATGGCCAAAATACTGCATATAAATTGCGGTCCCACCAGATACAACAAATATCAGCAACAACTAAAACTTTAACGGGGCATTCTGGGCACAATCGGAACCCGATACTCAGAAACCAATAGAATTATTTGAGTGGAAACGACATTCCAGACTCAATGGAATCAACAAATTTACCAACGGAGATCATTTTAAGGAAAAGTGTGATCCATGCCCAAAACTAACTCGGAACTCAATACCCTAAAACAAGTCCAGAAGCCCTGGGACCCGAACCAAAGGTTACCCTAGCCCAAAGTTGACATTCCAGAGCTAATAGCATGGACGAAATTTCCATCCAAGGCCGTCTTCTCCGAATGTTGACCAAAGTCAACCCTACCAGCCAAACTAGCTTGAAAACACAAAAAGCAACATAAAACCAAACCGAAAGCACTCAGACCCAGACCAATGGTCCTACTAGACCAAAATCTCCATTCCGGAGCCAATGAAACTATCAGAATTTAATTCTAAGCACATTTACCAAGAAAATTGACCAAAGTCAAAGATTTTCTAAGTTCAAGTTCTAAAATAGAGAAATGGTCATTATGACCTAACGAACTGCCCGGGCACCAAACTGTCAGTCCTGACAAGTCATAAATGACCTCTAGCCGTTGAGGGAAAGCTCGAAATGCAGAAAAGAATGAAAAACAAGAAATGACCCTGAGGGTCATTACAACATCCACTACTAAAAGAACTTTCGTCCTCGAAAGTTAAGAAACATGAAGTATCCAAAGGCCAAGAAAGGAAAAGATACCAGGTCTGTGAGTCGAGCTAGGCCTCCCGAGGATCCTCCTTGATCAGACAATGGCCAATGGAAAGATAACCAAAGAAATCTTACCTTAACTCAAAACCAGCCAAAACAGGAAAAACCACAGACTCTAGCTCAAAAGCTAACCGGTCAAATAGCACAAATAGAACCCCAAAAGAAACATTCGAAAAGCACCAACACAACACAAGAACCACGAAGACCAAGACAATCATTACACAGAACCGAACACCGTGCTAACACAAAGCACAAAACCCACTTTCTCTAATATGCTAACCAAAAAATCCTGGGTTCGAAGACCCTTCCATCTATCCAGAAACATCAACATTCAAACCATAAAGTCAAACACAAGTCCAAACTCTAGTTAAACTCGAAAAACATCCACAAACCCATCAGAAGGCTAGGACTCCTACCATACTCTACCTCCTCAAATCAGTCAAAAACTCGATCTCAACAAAAACCAAACACTAGTCCTACTAACCTTAGAAACATAAACACCTGCCCGAGACATACCCACTATGACCGGATTAGCCTACCCTGACTGACCGTCGGTCCACATATGGACAACTGCGGTAAGATCACCCGAATAACCAAAACTTTCCAGAAATAACCAACTGAAAATAAAACACTGATATTTGAAAAAAAAGTAACCAGGCAACCCATGGTGAAGGATAACCTTCCGAACGCAGATTCTGAACCACACAATGTATGATCTGGCAAAAGGGACTAGGCTAGGCCTGCCTATTCGAGCAGAACCCAAGGACACCAAAACCAAGCAAAAAATGTAGCAAGCATGCGACAAAGCCTAAAGTCAATCTCCAACCCATAACACTCTGGCCTAACCGCTAGAAGGGAACGGTCTCCTGAATCGATCTAGTCAAAAGTGCTGCGAATAGAGAAAGTCTTCCACAATCCTCTTGAAATAGTCTGCTAACCCACAAACTCTGAAACCAAAACCCAAATTCTAACTGATCTCCTCCTTACTCCCCGAGTAGGCTCAAATGCCACCTAAGAATACTATAGTAACTGGAACTCGAGTAAGATATGAATACGATGCTCAGTAATCTGCAACCGCTAATGGGGCATGGGTCAAACCAAAGGACATAGCTGGGAACTTATAGAGGAACGAGTCCTGAGGTAGTCCTTGGAATTCCCACCACCCTGACCCTTAACCAAATATAATCCAATCTCTAACTCTAACTTTAGAAAACACTTCCGCAATTTGAATCTTCTTCAACCACAGAAACTGACCCAATGGAAGAACTTCAGAACTAGCACCATAACCAAAAGCAAGACAACCAAACAAACAAGAACTGCTAGGTGCTAAGATGGCAAAACCAAGCCTAGAGTGTCCGTGGAAGCCCACCAATCATAATGACTAGGCCTACCGTGCTTTGCAACCTAATATAGTAACTACTCAAAAGCCAACATACTTGATCCACTACTAAAAGAATTCTTCTATGGGGTAGCTATATGCACAAGCACCACAACCTCACCATGCAAGTCCGGATGAGAAGTAATCTAAGCAGATTTATGTAGGGACATGTGAACCCCACATCGACAATACCAAAAGCTCAATGATGATAACAGTAGCGTACCTGTGATAAAAGCATCTGCATGACTCCATCTGCCATGACTAGTCGACCGATACGGCTGAGAACCATCACTAACAACCTGGGAACCACCCCTACTAATCTATGCACCGCCCCTGGGCGGCGATGCTGGAACTCGAAGAGGGTGAAACTCCCTAAATCTCAGATAAGTCCTAGCAAGGTGTCCCTGCTCACCACAAACATAGCAACCCCTAATAGAAGTGCCCCGCTGAGAAAATCTGGCTGAACCTAACTGGACACCACAACCTGGATACCCAAAATGTAAACCTCGAGAAGTCTGACCTGAACCCCGACTACTCTGCCTACTGTTCCTTGAACACCTGCTCCCTGAAATCTGAAATGCCGCACAAACTGGATGGCAAAACTAGAAATATCATGGGTGACCCCCACGAGAGAAACCTCTGCCTCGAAACTGAAAATCACTGAAGCTACCTCGATGGTGAAGCCTCTTACCACTACCTTCACTGGTCTCAAGACATATACCGTCAATCAATAACTCGTGCATGATCAACAACCACAAGAAATGTAGCCCCTGATGCCACTAGCTGCTCTGTAGCCAAACGAAGTGGTAGATCCAACCCTCTGACAAATTGGCGAACCCGCTCGTTCTCAGTAGGAAGAATCATAGTAGCATGCCTAGACAATTCATGGAACCGTGCCTCATACTCAGAAACAAACATAGAGCCCTGCTCTAACCTGGTGAACTGATCCCTCAACCTCTCCCTCAAACTGCGAGGTACAAATTTCTCCAAGAAAGCTTCTGAGAACTGAGTCCAAGTAATCGAAGGTGACCCGGCTGGTCCACACGCAATATAAGATTGCCACCACTGCTTTGACAAACCATCCATCTGAAATGCAATGTAATCAGCTCTGTGAGACTCAACTAACCCAAGGTTATGCAACCTCTCCTGGAAACTAATCAAGAACTCGTAAGCATCCTCCCCCGGGGCATCAGAAAACATCGGAGGACCCAATCTGATAAACCTGCCCAGCATCTTCTGCTCCTCAATCGACATAACCGGCCTAGATGTAATAGGATGAGCAACCAATGGAATTGACAATGTATCCAAATGGGGATCCATAACAGCTGGCTGTGCTCCTAGTCCCTGACTACTATGTGTCGCTGCTTGGGCTGAAGTCTGTGTCTCAACTCTGATCTGTGAACCATCAGGTGCACTGGTATAGTCCCGGCTCGCGACATACTCTCCAATAAGCTAAGAGTCCTGGCTAGAATACCCTGAAGGGCCGGTGAAGCTATAAATCCTGCTGGAGGCTGGGCTGACCCCAAGTCCTCCGACTGAAACTGAACACCCTGAACCCCTAACTCTGGTAACCGCGATCCAGTGGTAGGCATATGAGCCTCGCCTAAGCCCGCTGTCGACCTCGTCATAACCATTTGAGAAGGGAAGGGACAATTAAAGTTTAGACTTTGATGAAGAGAAGAACGTACGATAAGGAATCAACAAGATGGAACTTTTCCTAAGGATGCCCAATAGCCTCCCAAAGATAGGATACGAACGTCATTGTACCTATCCGCGAGACTCTACTAGACACCTGCCCTTGTACCAATGACACCGGTGAACCTAGAGCTCTGATACCACTCTGTCACGACCCGATAACTCAAGTCGTGATGGCACCTACTATAACCCATTTGTAGGTAAGACAACTCTTAGCTCGAAACTGCAAGTAACAGGCTAACACAAGGAAGAACCCAAAAGCAGAAGAAACAACAATAACAATGGAAGATACGATAAACCAATATAAGTAAAAAGGGAGGGAAGGGAATAAAATACATAACAATCCCCCAAGACCTGGTGTTAGTCTGTACAAGTGCTACTACAACTTAGATGTTCTAGATAGATACAACAAACTACTGACAATCTCCGAAGGTACAGTAGGAGACTAGCCCAAAAGTAGAGGGAGATGGATCAACTCCGATCACCAAGAGCTCACCCAATGTCTCCAGTCAGCAACTCTGCATGAGGACTACAATCAATAATGATAACTTATACTAGGATCTGCATCAACAAAAAGATGCAGAAGTGTAGTATGAGTACCAAATCATGCGGTACCCAGTAGGCATCATCTACCGACTGAGCTCAAACAAGATATAAATATAATAAAAAGCGAATATAACCCAAGGGTAAGAAATATGAGTCAGAAGGAAATATAATGGTCAAACCTAAATAAAAAGGGGAAAAATACCACCACAATATGAAAAGCATAAACAATAGACCAACAACAACTAATTCGGACTTCTCGAGTCCAGAAAATACACCCGATAAAGATATCTAACTACACACATATTCCGATAGTAAAGATACGCAGGGAATACCATGTAAATGCGATATGAAATGGATTAAATGAAATGAAATGAAATATGGCCAATGCAATAATGAATGAGAAACCTGAGTCACATCACGGGCCGACATAGCTTACCAACCAATACCGTACCATAATACCTGGAATGTCCTTTCAGGCTACCGTAGATTATCAATATAACAATCAATGCCACAATATCCACGTAAACCCAGAGTATTCACATGGGCCACCGGAGCTTACCAATATAACAATTTCCACAAGTAAAACCCCATATATATACAAAGGAGGCCACCGGAGCTTATCAATATAATCCCATAACCAATGGAAAGCAAGGTTAAAATCATCTCTCAAACCAAGTGCACAAAATAGAAGTATTTTCCCATTTCAAAGTCAGTAAAACAGTGATGTACGATTTCTCCTTACCAACACAAGTTTATAGAAAAGAAACCATTTTCCCCCTTTATCAACTAAAAACATTTATAAAAGTAGGACGCTCTCCCTGGAGCTCTAATCATTTAAAAAGGAAGTGTTTCGGGTTTTAAACATTAGCGGTCAGCTTAAATCGGTAAAATCTTTCCTTAATTTGAAAACCATTTGTTAAAAGAAGATTCCCTTATCAAACCACTGAGCCAATTGATTCTCGTAAATTCGTACCATTCAGTTCCCTTCAGTCCATTCCATAACCCAATCATATATGAAAAAGAGAGGAACACGAATCAATTCAAATGTATACATGTATGCATATGATGCACACAGATAAACCAAGATAGGGCATTTCACCCTTCATAACAATATTGTACTAACCTGGACTCCAGCCAGTCCAACACCATGGCCTTAGGCCCACAGATCCGCATACCAAATCCAACTATAAGAATATAACATGATAAGAAACCAGAAAACCAAGTAAGAAACTACCCTACCAGGAACTATACCCATCGGATGCTAAGGCTGACTATTCTAGTACAAATACTAAAAGGGAACACTACACTATCTACCAAACCCCAAGGGACCCGCCTAAGGAAAACAACTAACCGGAACTAAACATAAAGCGTAAGACGAATAGAAACTTAAGCAAAGCACAACCATACTGACCTGGATCCTGCAAGTCCCATCTCCACGGCCTCAGGCCCACAATTACATGATAAATTGAACACCAAACCAACAAGAATAATAATAGTAATAATAACAAAGCAACGATAACATCTACTCTACCCCGAACCTTTATTTAATTCTAGGCTAAGGCTCCCTAATCTAATAATCTCAACAACAAGTAGTCTAAACAAGACTAAGGCATCTGACCCTGATCCCAAGGATATTAACTACCTACGCCAAGTCTTAAGGAAGAGCTACAGCCTATACTAAGGATTGCTAGCCAAAATCTTACTCTAGAGCACCAAAATCACTTATAAGGATCAATAAGCCTAATCATAACCGTATCCAAACCACAAGATCCCAACAACCATTAGCAAGTTATTATATTCATACCTCATATGAGCAAAGTCTAGAAAATAGTAAGCCATAACCTACCAGAAAAGCCGAGCATGCGCGTACAATCCAATCCACAAGACCGGAACCTATCTCCCCCGAAAAGTATCAGCAAGCTACCCCACTATCATAACAATGTTCTATATGTCAATACGAAGCTAACGGTACCCATATTGCTAATAATTTAGCCGGGTTAAAAATCCAGGCCACAAATAGGCCCGAGGGCCCCGCAACCCAAAGCCAAAAATAAAGAAGTACAAAATGATCACAACGATCATGGGAGTACATGCCCAGAAAATCACAAGGTTTGGGCATTAAAATTGGGCTAAAACAGCCTACCCACTTCAAGAAATCAAAGAGGGAAAAGAGAGAATGAAAAGCTGAAATTTAACAAAAAGCTTACCAGATTAATAACGAAAAAGAGCTCACGAAGCTATGGTGAGTTTGTCCCAAGAATTTGATGGCCAGAAGTGAAGAAATTTGAGCTTGGGAGCTCTCAACAATGGAGGGATGGAGTTGGAAATGAGGAAAAAAAAGGAGAAGAATGTTTAATTTATAACACTGCCAGCATATATCGCAATTGCGACACTTTTGTCGCAAATGCGGCCAAGCACCGCAAATGCGGAAAAACACCACAAATGGCCAAAATACCACAAATGCGGTCAAAATACTGCAAATAAGACCAGAGTACCGCAAATGCGGCCAAAAATACAGCAATTGCTGTCCCACCAGATACAACAATATCAGTAACAACTAAAATTTTAACGGGGCATTCTGGGCATAATCGGAACCCGATACTCAGAAACCAATAGAGTTATTTGAGTGGAAACGACATTCCGGACTCAATGGAATCAACAAATTTACCAACGGAGATCATTTTAAGAAAAAGTGGGCCCCATGCCCAAAACTAACTTGGAACTCAATACCGCAAAACAAGTCCGGAAGCCTCGGGAATCGAACCAAAGGTTCCCCTAGCCCAAAGTCGACATTCCAGAGCTAATAGCGCGGATGGAATTTCCATCCAAGGCCGTCTTCTCCGAATGTTGACCAAAGTCAACCCTACCAGCCAAACTAGCTTGAAAACACAGAAAGTAACATAAAACCAAACCGAAAGCAGTCAGACGCAGACCAATGGTCCTACTAGACCAAAATTCCGTTCCGGAGCCAACAAAATTGTCGGAATTTGATTTTGAGCACATTTACCAAGAAAGTTGACAAAAGTCAAAGATTTTCTAAGTTCAAGTTCTAAAGTAGAGAATTGGTCATTATGACCTAATAAATGGCCCGGGCACCCAACCGTCAGTCCCGACAAGTCATAAATGACCTCTAGCCACTAAGGGAAAGCTCAAAACTCAGAAAAGAATGGAAAACAGGAAATGACTCGGAGGGTCATTACAGCTTACGAGTTAAGCCCCAAATATCTGAGTTAGGCTATTCAGGTATTAAAGGGACGAAAATTGGAAGCTATACAGGTTTTCGAAAAGAAAAATAGGCCAAAAGGCCTAAAAAGATGCAGCAGTAGTGGACAGTAGCAGACGAAAAGCCCAACTTTTTTTGAAGTCCAAAATTGGACGATTTTAGGGATTTGGGTTAAAGTTGCCTAAATCCAAAGTCTTTACCTTCTCTCATTTATTTATTATCTTGTATAGTTTTTATGAAGTTGTATGAATACTAACTTCTTTTAACTCAATAGAAATTCTCAAAAGAGAAACCTTTCTTGTTTAAACATTTTATTTAAGTAGAATTTATTTCCCTTTTGACTAAATTTCTTACATGAAAATGTTTTCCCAACTTCGATTGTAAAGGTCAAGCATGATCACTTTTTTTTTCTTTCTTTAAACGAATTCTTTGCCTTTTTCCTAAAAAATTGTTATCAAGAATTTCCTTACTTTCTTTATTTTTAGTCAATTATCTCTATCAAGTTTTCCCAAACAATCAAAGTCTTTTCTAAGTTGGTCAAAAAATAAGTTAGTTTAAAACAAGACCGGATAATCACGAGTTAGTGGATATTCCAAGGTTTTAAACCTTCTTGGGATATTAATATGAACCCTTACCCTTAATCTATTATTCTAAAGTTTTTTTACTATTTTTAGACTTAAGAAATTTTTAAAGGTTTTCTTAATTTTTCTTTAATTAAATTAAGTGGCGACTCTTGCTTTTACTTGAAATTGTTTGAAATTATTAACTTAGTCTCAAAATAATTTTAAAAAGTCAAAAACTATTTTCTTTGTCCAAAAAACTCGAAAACAACCATGACACATCACAATCAGGCCAAGACAAATGTGAATAATGAGAATCCATTGTTTGATGAAAATGTGAACATATTTCCAACAGAGGTGCCTGACTTTCACTATTCAAGTGTTATTGTCCCACCGAGAGTGGATGCTACCACTTTAAAGATTGAATAAGGTACCTATGCAATGCTGAGAGACAAAGGTCTCTTTTGGAATTCGACTGATGATGACCCGCATGAATATCTGAAGAACTTCATTGATGTTTGTCGGATCTACAAGAAGAATCATGTTTCAAATGAGGCATTTGGGTTAAGGTTGTTTAAGTATTCGTTGACTGGGGAGGCTCATACTTGGCTCAAAAACCTTTCTCCCAACTCAATCCACACTTGGAATGAGTTGGTAAATATTTTCATGAAGAAGTGGTTTCCACCGAGCAAGAAAGCTGAGCTCAGGGATAAGATTTTCTTCTGCAAGCAGCTTCCAAGGGAACAATTATACGAGGCCTGGGAGAGGTTCAAATAGTACCTTTAGAGATCTCCAGGTCATAGGTTTCTTGACAACATCTTAATGGAGAAGTTCTACACGGGGTTGGACCCCTTCTCTCAATCCATTGCGAACAATGTTACTGAGGGTAGTCTTATGGACAAGACCTTTGCAAGAGTCACTCAGATGATGAACAGGTGTCATGACCCGATTTCTCGGTCATGATGGCACCTATAACTCCCCAGTAGGCAAACCAATCCCTGTAGCCCGGAATGGTTAGTAATGGGCTACATTCTAACAATCCAAGCGGAAGAACAGTGTAATAAGCAGAAGCAAGGGAACAAGATGAAAAAAATAGATAACAGGAATAAGATATACAATGCGAAAGCTAAACCAAACCCAAAACCCGGTATCATAGTGTATAAGAGCTGGATCTACAAAAGGAGTACAAGGGTCCAAAATAACATTAACATCATGTCTATGAACTACGAGAGTACAATATATACAAAAGACAAACTAAAGTCAAGCTCTGATCGTCAAGAGCTCACCCTCAGTCCAGGACAGTCCAAAAGCTCCAAGCACGAGTCTCCCACGAGCTAGCAGCGATGGCTCATACTAGGATCTGGACCAGAAGATGTAGAGTGTAGTATGAGCACCAAATGCGAAGGATAAGGTACCCAGTAGGTATATAGGCCGACTGGGTAAATATAAGATAAAAGCATAGTAACAGACAGAATAGAAGCAAGTAGTCACAAAAATTAACAAAAAAGTACACAGGAACTAGCCCAGAGGGAAGAGAACAGAAACAACATGTAAGGCTAGCAAGTAGAATATATACATAACAGGCACAGCTGAAAGGAAGAAATGACGCACCTGGGATCCTTGCAATAATAGTATATACATAATAAGCGTAAGAAGTAGACGGTATACCGGTAACCTCAAGTATAAAGAATGGGAGAGAAGAGTAAAGATAGACATTCTCGGAAAACAGGAATCAATAACCAAACTAATCATGTCACTCTCAAAACTAGAACTAACAATGTTGCAGTATAATATCTCAAAATCATAACCGTGATAGGGGGTAGTATCATGATAAAGTAACAAGAGTTTACCTACAGTTCCCCGGCCGCCCATACAATCGAGGAACACAAATGAGTGAAAACAAAACCCTCCGGCATCCCATACTATCGGAGCGCACAATCAACAAATAGAAAACAAGGGTGGTACCTCACACAGATGAATGATATGATGCCATGCTAAGTCAAGAGTGATAATAGTACCTTATGTTACCCGCTTCCGGCGACCTATAAGGCCTAAAAGACAGGATCCATGGAAGGTCACACCCGTATACCGCTCCTCTGACACCCGCAGCTTGCAGCCTCTAGTCCAACACAACAAGGTCCATGGAGGCCCCCGACGACCAACATACTAGATGCCCCGTAATCTCAAATCAATCCCCAAATAAAGCTGGCTGGAGGGTATCTAGGTCTAAAACAGTAAGTCCAATAGTTCTAGCACGCATCCCCTCCTAGTCTAGCATCACCCCAGAAGCTGTAGTGAAATAAGTCTAGCGCTTGACCCCGTTGAGGCTAGTATAAGTGGAGATAGTGATAAAATATCCTTTAAAACTCCCTTACCCAAGAAGACCCATTAAAACATTACAAAATCCTTTTTAGATTATTTTTACCGAAAATGGGCCCCACGGGCCATACAAGGTTTAGAAAATTAGTCCCAGTAGGCCCGAAGCCAAAACCATATTAAAAGTCAAGAAGAAATCCCCTCTATCTATATGCATGATGAATGGCATACACAATCACAACAGTGGCCCTCGGCCCACAATTAACCTATGGCCCTACACAGGCTCCAATCGCTCTACAACACAGATAGCCAGCATAATATCATGATAATGATGCTCGGGACTCACGGGCACCCCCGAATAACCCACCATTTATGGTCCAGAGTCAAAATAAGGCCTCACAGGACCATAAGGGCGATAATACCAACTACGGAGAATACTACACACAATGGAGAAAAGAAACGAGGGCGAATAACCTAATAACCCAACCCAAGGATGCCAGCTAGTATAATTTTATTCGATATATGCTAATTCTAGGGAGTTTAGACCATAGCCTACTTGTCATTCGATGACAAGCTGCCCGATCAACAACGTCCAAGACCGAATCACTCCAAGAGACCCCAAATGATGATCAAACTATCACAAACATAAATAATACATTAAAATGAGTCTAACGATACCCATGATGCTACAATTATAGTCGAGTTGAAATTCGGGTCAAAAGCGGGCCCACGGGGCCCACAATTTGAAACCGAAAATGAAAACTCACATTATGATCACAATGACCAAGGGAGTACATGCCCGAGAAAATAAGTAAATTGGGCTACAAATTCGAGCTAAAACAGCCCCTAATGCTAGGAACCCAATAATGGAATTTTTGGAAAGAAGAATCAGAAATTGGCAAGAATCACCTACCCAAATGGAAGAATCAAGCCAGGAATGTGGATACGGGCGAGCCTGCCAAGCATGTACTTCTCCCGGACAGATTCTACAACTAAATTTGAGCTCCAAGGATTCACAACAATGGAGATTTAGATAATTTGAGAAGACAACTAAGGAGAAGAGGGAAAACTTACCAAAACACCAATGGAACACAAATTTATCAAAGTTACGGGAATTCTTCAAGGGTGTACTGGTTTGAGCAGCTTAGGGAGGGTTTGGGCGAGTTGGAGTTGGAGAAAAATGAGAGAGAATGGCTGGAAATACGAAATGAAAAAGTTTTATACTACCAGGGGTCCTTCATCGCGATCGCAATGGGACCCCTCGCGATCGTGAGGACCACGATGGCTAGACTATCGCGATTGTAAAAGCTAGCCACACGGTCGCGATGAACAAAGGGGAAGGGACTTCATTGTGATCACGACAGGCGATCAGGCGATCGCAAAGAATAGGAGTCCAGGTGCTTTATCGCGGTCGCGAGGGATGAGGCTCACAATCGCGATTAAGGCCCAAGGCCTGCACCTGCAACAACAAAAGTCTGCACTTTCCAAACCTTGACGGGTATTTTTGGCACATTTGAAAACCGATATTCAAAAACCAATAAAGCAAATAGAGTGGAAACGACATTTCAGACCCAATGGAAATGACGAAACTTCCATACGAGGTTGTTTCATAGAAATGTTAACCCAAATCAACACTAACGAATAAGAACCCAAAGACTCAAAATGAGCCCGACTCACCCAGAACCAGAACCAAGCACCTTTCTAACCCAAACTCATTATTTCGAAGCTGATAAAATTGTCAGATTTCGAATCTGAAATTCTAATCATCAAAAGCCACCCAAAGTTACACTTTTAACTCCAAATGGCCTAAAAATAGAGAAGTCCACACAAAACCCACACCAAAAGTCAACTAGACCAAACTCAATATTTTGAAGCTAAAAGAACTGTCAGACTTTAATTCCGTGCATGTTAGCTAAGAATGTTGACTAAAGTCAATGATATTCTAAGTTAAAACTCTAAAATAGGCAAACAGCCAAAATGACCAAATGAATAACCAGGGTACCGAGCTACCGATCCCAGCAAGCCATAAATGACTTGGGGCTGCTATAAGAAAGCTCTAATAGTACAATGAATTCGTAAATGCAAAGATGAACAGAAGAGTCATCACAACAGGTTGACAGATCATATTTAGGCATGGCAATCGAGTGGGTCTAATGCTGGATACATGTCTCTATCCTTGAAAAATCTAGCCAAGGAGAACCATGAGTGAGATGAAACAATTGCACAGCTGGTCACTAGCCTTGGTCTGCTCAACAAAAGGTTGGCAGAGAATGATACCAAAAAGGTAAATGTAGTTGAGAGCATACCTCCACAACAAGCATAAGGTTTCAGTCATGAAGAAGTTGGGTACACAAATATGCAAACTACACAAGTTGAAGAGGCAAACTACATAAACAACACTGGGGGTCAGCAAAGGCAAAGGCAGTTTTACCATGGGTAGGTTTATAATAATCAGACTCAGTGGAGATCACAGTAGAAGATTCAGTAGATACCAAAACAAGAGACTATAGGAAACTATATTAACACCAACATTTTTGGCAACAAAAGTGCAAATCGTTACATCCCTCCAAAGGGAAATCAACAGGATCAAGGGCTGTCCAAAATGGAGAGCATGCTAAAAAGAATTCTGGAAAATCAGGAAAAGGTTGATACTTCAGCAAAGAATTTGGCCTAAGTGGTAGGTACCCACAAAGCTTCAATTCAAAATCTAGAGCAATAGTTCAGGGACCTATCATGAGAGAAGAATCCAAAGTTAAAAGAACAACTTCCCAGTGGTACTATTGCTAATCAAAAGGATGGTTGTGGAAAACCATCACTTTGTATGGCTATCACTATTCGAAGTGGGTGCACCATAATAAGTACAACTGTTAATGAGGAACCAGTGGAGAAAGCAAAAGTTAAGATTCCTACTGTGGAGCACACCATGATTGATGAATTGCCAGTTGTTGAGAAAGTTGCTAAAGCCATTTAAGGGGGGGGGGGAAAGAGTCCATGAAGAATTTGGTACAGTCATTTAAGTGTCCTCCACCTTTCCCACAGGGGTTGAGGAAGAAGACAAAGTACTCCAAATGTTTAAAGTTTTATGACCAGTTGAAACAACTATCAATGAACATTCCATTCCTTGATGCTTTTTATGAGATGCCAGGGTTAGTCAAGTATCTTATGGAGTTGATTACTAATAAGAGGTTACCTAAGGATGGGGATGTGCAGCTCACTCATCGGGTTAGTTCCATTATTTCATAAACTCTAATTGAAAAGAAAGCGGATCCAAGAGCATTCACCATATCATGTACTATTAGTGTGTGAGATTTTGCTAGGCAACTATGTGATAATGGTGTAAGTATGAACCTTATGCCCCTCACAATCTACAAATAGTCTAGACTCAAATTTACCAGGCTGACAAGTATGAGGTTGCAAATGGCAGATAGATTGGTGCAACGACAGTAGGTATTGTAGATGATGTACTAGTGCAGGTCAGAAAGTTCATGTTGCTTGCTGATTTTGTAATTCTAGATTATGCTGTTGATAATGAGATTCCCATAATCTTAGGACATCTATTTTTGTCCACATGAAGAGCATTGATGGACTCAGAAAAGAATGAAATAAAATTCTGAGTGAATGATGAAGAAGCTACCTTCCAGGCTAGCAAGGGGATGAATTTGCCGAGCAAGTATCACAAAATCTCTATCATAAATATTATTGAGGATGCAGTGGGAGAGGCGATTGAATTGAAGGGGGAGGAAGAAAGTTTTAGTGAGGTGGTGGCCACAATCTTGGTTAACTTTGATGGAGAAAATATGGAAGGGTATGTAAAGGCGGTTAATGCCTTGACAAGGCTTGTGTCCTAAAGCTATACACCAAAAAACCTCTCCTTAGACTTGGAGAACAGGGCCACACAAGTAGAAAAACTATCCATTATTAAGGATCCTAAGCTTGTGTTGAAGCAGTGATGAAATTCAAAAGCACTCTCACATAGGAGGTGGTAATGATCATTGTACAAAATAATAAATAAATCCAATAGATGTTGGGGTCATATCCACGGAGAATGGAGTAATGATCTGCCAATAAATTGTTGAATAACAATCACTAGAGCGAGTAAGTATTCAAGCAAATAAAAGTAAAAATTAGGGGAAGAGGATTGGGAAATAACAATATCGCAATTTCAATACGAAAACAATTGTAAACATAATTTGTTGGTCACGAGAAGGAAGACTAGGGGTATGCTTCCGATGAGGTTCTACAATGGGTTAGGGAATTGAGTAATAGTGCAAACATTCAATTAAAGGTATGTGTAGCTTGGTTCGAGCAATATTTGGTAGTCTTTCAACCTTTCAAATATATGTACCATGGTCTTTGCTCAAGCACCATAGCTTTACCTTAAACTAACCAATTAAATACTTGGGTAAACCAAACTATTTGTAGCTTCGATTCTTAGATGGAAATTTTCTTCGATCAAGCTATTTCAATCCCTAATCTATGGTGGAAATACAAAATCCCCCCTATTGAATTCTTAACTAATTTATGTACTCCCTTTTCAAGCAATAACAAAATTAGAAAACTTAATCAATGTTTGCAATCATCAATTTTATAATTAAACCTTGAAGAATTCAATATATCGATACTAAATAATCAATTATAAGCACAATTAATCAATACCCATACCCAAATTCAATCACCCATCATGCACATACCCCTTGAATAGGATTTAGCTTCTCATATTAAAGGAACAAGAGAATATACCAAATGCTTTTCCCAAAATTCCATTCATATTAAGCTAATTTCCAATTCTAAGATCAAAATCTTTAGAAATGGTATTTTTCAATAAGGAAGAAGAAAAGAGAAAGTGTACTCTCAATGTTCTTCCTTGAAAAAAGTAAAAACTAAATTGTATCTTAGGTACACACCCCAAAGAGTTTTATAACTTTCCTAAATACGTCATATGACTTTGGACAAAAAATGCCCTTCGGGTGTGGTGCGATCGACGTGCGTAGGCACATGCGATCGCGCCCTACAGTTGGCAGGTCGCATGTACTTTTTTCTCTTAACAGTGAAGTTCAGTCACATGTGCGACCCAAGTGAAAAGGGAGGTGCGATTGCATTTGGTGATGTGCGGCTAGCACGTTGATCACTGCTCAGGCAATTGCTATTTTCCTTGTGCGATGGCACCTACGTTTCGTAGGATCCTTTGTGCGGCTCGCATGCATGTTGCACCCCTTGACCGCTTCTTTCCCTTTTCTGATCACCTTCACACTTTAACTTCTTTTTAAGCTTTTTGGGTTCAATTCATTTACTTTCTTCACTCGATCAAGAATTCCTCCATTTATGTCAATAAAGGCAATAAGTACCTCTAATTATCATCAACACATGACAATAATTCATGAATAAAGGCTCAATAAGTTGGTAAATTACCAACTTATCAAACCCCCAAACTTGAACTATTGCTTGTCTTCAAGTAAGATACTCACAAGGTAAGGAATGAAATAGGTTCTCAAAATACAAATTTTGTACACAAGATTAAATCTACTCTAAAATCTAAGAAAACAACAACAAAAGACTCAAATAAAAAAGACTCAACTACAATTCACATCTTAAATGGTATCACCATCATCTCAAGGCAAGTGTTCATTTAAAAACATTACTAAAAGGGATTTCATTTCTCATTCAAAAGCAAGGGGTTTGTTTTTCAAAACAAGATTATAAAGCTTCTCAAGTCATTGGCATGGAGCTTCAAGGTTTGCCTCAATATTTGCCACATAACTTGTTTCATTCATTCCTTTCAATTGAAACAGAGACTTCATTTTTCAATTCAAGTTCATGATGCCACTCACTACAAGAGAGAATACCACTCACATTCATGCAATTTCAAATTAGAGGGACTATAACAGCACATAATGACTCTTACTTTCTCAAAGAAGTTTGAGTGCATATTTATCGAACCATAGGCTTGCCCTTCATGTCATTCGCCACTAATGTAGAGTTCACTAAGGACTTGTTGGCTACGATGTTGGCTAGTTTTAAGGTAAGGATTACATTTGGATCAAGTGACTAAACCTCCCTAAAACTCCTTGTGATCATTCAAAACACCATTCACATTTTTGAACATTAACTCACCATATTTCTCCCTCTCTCATTCCAAGTTTCCCTTCAACTTAATATTTTAACATCCTTTTATTACCTTCACTTGGTAGCACCAATTCCTTATTTTCTTTTCATTTTGCTCATTTCATTAGGCATTTTCGAGCAATTTCATTTCGAGCATAAGGTGCTACCTTGTATTAAAGTGCGTCCCTTTTCTTCTCCACACTTTGTACATACACCCCCAAACTTAGGCCTTTGCCTATGTTATCATTTCAATTACCCCCAAACTTAGGCTTTTAGCCTACATTTCACTTTCTAGCCTTTAGGGAGGATGAGTGCAAGTACAGAGGGTCCAAAAAGGGTTAAGGTGTCTAATAAGGTGCCAAAGAAAGATTACAAGCTCAAAAGGGCTTACTAGGGTCAATGTCAAGTGAAGTCAATTTGGGTAAAGTGGCTATTCAAAAAGGGCCAAAGGTCATCTTCAAAGCTCGGTGACATCTAGGATTTTGCCTTGAATCACATTCAGGGCAAGTTCTAGACAACACATATACACAAGAATGAAGTATAACCTTACCACACAAGGCATCACAACACAAGATATTCACAATTAGTCTCAAGATCAATTGGGACAAATATCTTTTGACAAGGTATTCCGAGTTTTTTTACACACTCGTTTGTGAATCGATCAAGCCAAACGGGGAATGTGCAAGTCATGACAAGAGAATGCTTTAACAAAAAAAAAATCATTTTTCCCTATTTCCTTTAATTTGCAAAACTTCTTTCCAAGAAAATTTTTAGTGGGCCTATTTCGAGACAAGCAAACACAGACTCAATTTAACACTAAAAACTTGGATTTTTCCCTAAGAAAGTCGCCTCTCAATCTATCATAAGGAAACACCAACCTAGTTCGATACAAAAATAAACAAAAGAAATAAATAAAAGAAAATAATTGCTCCTTGGGAAAGAACTATGGTATGAACAAAACCCTTGGAATTTATTTGACTATCCTACTATTAACAAGGCGAAGGTGAGAAAGGCGCTCTTAGATCAATGTAGAACAAGCCTGGCGTAGGCACTAAGTGCGTCTATAAAACATATGTAGTGAAATAATAGATCATGTAGGACCAACTCGATGATATTGCAACTCAAACAATTCATAAAATAAGCTCATCAAGGGAACAGTTTAGGCATTAAGAAAATAAAAGGCCCGACATGGGCAATACCACAATCATCCAAACTATGCCCGACAAGGGCCAAATTATCTAACAAGAAAAATAAAAGGCCCGACAAGGGTAAGAAAAAGCAATATCTCAAAGCCCAACGCAGGCAACCAATCAACAATATACAATGCACCTCCTCCCCTACTAGAATAAAGCATTACCCTCAATGTTTAAGCTCAAAAATAAGGAAAGGAAAGGTGCAATAACTCCTTGTACTTCCTAATCCTCCTTATCCTACTCCTGTGCTATTGGCTCTGAGCTGGTACCTACTACTTCTCGATGGGAATGTATGGTGTGCTGGTAATCATAAATTGCTTGCTAGAGTACTAGGTCCTGAGAATCATCAAGATTCTCATCATTGCCCCACAAGGTAGCAAAAAGCTCATCCATGGGGCCAAAAGTGGGATGGGGTACAAACCAAGGTAACCTCGAGGGCACTCAAATCAGCATCACCCATTGGTTTCTTCCCCTTTGCCCACATCACGCTCAACAATATCCACCCATTTGAACAAGTTGGACACGTTATTTACCACCTCCTTCATAACATTCTTTATAGCCCTCTGAATTATGCCGGATATCTTCTCATCCAAGGCGATCAATTGATTATCATGAGAGTAAGTTATGTCAACCAGTTTCTGAAAGCTCATCGGGGATGAGGGGGATGATAAAAGGGAATGTCCAGGAGGTGTAGTAGCTGTAAGATTTCCTGACTCTATAAGAGTAGGTGCACCTGAGGCTGATCTAGTAGGAGAGGAAGCAGTGGACTCAACATCGATATTCTCAATCTGCATACCGTCAAAACTTTATAACTTGTGCTTCTTTATCCTAGGGGCCTCAACATCAGTCTTTTTTCTCAAGGTTATGCACACAATGAAAGGGGTAGAGACATCAAAGGGAAAATATGGGATCCCAGCCTTAGCACATAACTTGTTGATAAGCACAGGGTAGGGGAATGAGTCACCAGCTCGACATGCCTTTCTCTTGATTACTACTGCTGCAATCTCACCAAAATTCACATGTGCCTCTAACATGATGAAGGATACTAGAATGGCACCCTCCCATGTAATCTTCTGTTTATTTTTAGAATGTAGGAAGCAGGAGCGGATGAAGTCATACCATAGGCGCGCCTAAAAATAAAAACTCTGGTGCGGAATGATACCCCTCATAGTTTCCCAGATAGGAATCCCAGGAGCAATGATAGTAGCAGCCCAGCCAAGAGGTTTTTCCTTTGGGAGAACCTTAGCCTAATATTCTGGTGCAGGCTCAATCAAATTAGTCCAACAAATGGCAATGATAACAGCTGGTCTGATGTGAACTTCTTTACCCCAGACCATCACTTAGTCTAAGTAAGGGTAATCCTCAATATTGCCCGTATACCTTATCGAGTCCTACTTGGCCTGGTAGGAGGCATAAAATTCATAGACCACTTCAGCATGATACCCTCTGGGCACCTCTACAAATGGTAACCATTGGTGAATAGTGAATTAGTTTTGGATGTTAGAAAAATTAGCCTCAACCATTACAAGGCTAAAGCTGTACTCCAGGGTGAAGGTCCTTGCCTTGTCTCTATCGTAGAGGGCTTTCATGCCTTCTACCCCGAGGCGAATCCTCTCCTCCTCTGAAACTTGCACAAGAGGAGGTGCTGGGCCAGCAGCGGGAGCTTTTTTCTTTCCTTTGGACTTGGAAGTAGAGGTAGGAGAAACTGGGGGCCTTCTTGTGCTGCGACCTGAATTACCCTTGCCATAAGACATTTTCTGCACAAGGAGATTGTGAGTACTCAAAAAAAATAGCAAAATCATTTTGTATTTTTCGAAATAATGAAAGAAGAAAATTCTACAAGAAGTTAATGAACTAAAAGGAAATTGAATGCATAGGAGAAGAAAAAGACACCAAGTGACTGCTGGCATGTGCGATTCACATGCGAAACACACGTGGAAAAGTGCACATCGTATGTGGCTTTGCCCATGCGAGCAAAAACCTGAGTGAAATTAGATAAAAGGTGCGATGGCATGTGCGGCTCGCATCAACCATTGTGCGCATCACACATGCCTTTGCCCTTGAATGCAGTGATCTGGTAAATTAAACATATGCACGTGATGCTTTACGCAATCTGCAGGTGAAGATATGTGGGTCGCATGCGAAACGCATGAAGAAACATTAAGAATTTTTCAACTCTTTGTTTCTAAGTGGGTTGTCTATACGATTCGCATAACAATATCTGTTGAATGCTAGTGAAATCAAGGCGATAAACACAAACTTTAATAGGGCCTAAGCATGAATTGACCAATAA
Source organism: Jaltomata sinuosa (assembly GCA_003996215.1). Lineage (NCBI taxonomy): Eukaryota > Viridiplantae > Streptophyta > Magnoliopsida > Solanales > Solanaceae > Jaltomata > Jaltomata sinuosa. The sequence goes on along the minus strand of QJPP01003971.1, from coordinate 76,317 downwards.
CCAAGTTATCCGGGTACTTAGACTTCCCCAAAAAATGTCAAACACAATCAAGACCCATATATTATGAAAGATTTGCTTACAATTTCCCTGAAGAAGGACGTTACCCCATCTATTATCGGGAATATCAAGCATTCATGAAAATTACTCAATCACTATCAACGTATCAAGATTTCACTCCCCTCAACCAAAGAGCTCTGCGGACAATTATAATCAATTGAAATAACACAAGGGAGAAATGGTATCAATAGTTTCATCCCATATAACATTATTCAACCAAAACCTTGAGAAGATGATGATTTTCCCTTAAGAATGATGTCACCCAATCTATCATTGGGCCAAACCATGCATTAACTCAAGTGGGTTACTCAAACTTCACCCAAGAACATGAAATTTAGGGATAAAAATTAATACAAGTTGCATGCATCAATCAAAAACCAAGATCTACCAAGTTTTTCTCAAGCAAAATCGACAATATGCCCCAAAATTGGGGTCCCAAAAATCAGATCTCACCTAAAATAAATATGGAAGATTTAACTAGCATATTTCACAAATAATGTTCCCAATCTACTTGAAAACAAGGATTTAAAATTGGGGAACTTACCACAAGCAAAGACGAGGGAGTAAAAACCAAAAACTTGAAGCTTTTAGTGCCTAACAATAGAGACCCAACTTTTTGCAAGAAAAAGTGGTGGTCCGGCAGAGGATATACGGTGGTGATGAAGTGGGAGTGAAAGAGAAGAAAATTTTGGGGAAAGTTTGAAGGATTTGGAGAGTTTTAGGAGAGAATAATGGAGGTTTTAGAGATTTTATGGGGGAAAAGAGAAGAAGGTGATGGTTTAAAAAGGGAGAAGGAAGTGGAGAAGATATATGTCAGATTTTTGGGTCAGGTCAGTCAATGGATAGGTAAATAGAAATTTTTAAACTTACCAGCATGTGCCACAATATGCGATTTGCACATGGCAATGTGCGTCTCGCATGTCACTTCACAAGTAAATATCTTGAGCCAGATTTTGCCCAACTTTCTGTAATGGCATGCGACAAAAGCGTGATGCGCACATCGAGAGGTGCGATTTGCACCTCTGATTGCACATCTTTTCCACTATTTATTTTTCTTCTCAGCTTATTGGTTTTGCATGCGACACCACATGTGGCCGCATAATGGGACATGCGAAATGCATGGCCCATCACACATGACCTCCAATATTTTTCTTCCACTTAGTCATTTTTCGACCTCCATGTATTTCTAAAAACACACCAAAAACAATAAAAGGTAAAGGAAATAAACTAAAAACACTTAGGTTGCCTCCCAAGAAGTGCTTGATTTTATGTCATGACTCGATGATAGTACCTCATGGATCAATCATAGCCTGGGGTCATGCCAAGATGTTGGAAACAATTCCAACGAAAGCGTCGAAAGTACTTTTTCAAAATCTGCATCACCTCCTCTTGTTGCCAAGTTAACAACTTCATAGATATGGGCACTTAGAGGGTGTCATTTGAGTGCTTCTTTTCATGAACATTCAAGACCACAAGTTGATCATTGGGTGGTCCATCCTTTATCTCAACCTTTCCACGGACTTTAATCATCTCACCCTCGATAGCAATCACAGACATAACTCTATACCTATCTGGTGGTTTAGTGGGTTGACACATGTTGAACGTGACTTCTTCTCTCCCTACTCATAATTTGAGCTCTCCTAGCTCCACATTGACAAGTGGTTGCCCCAAAATAATGGTCACCTCAAGATCAAAATCGCAATCCAAGACCACAAAATTAGCCGGCAAGATAAACTTGTCTACCTTCACCAACACGTAAAAGAATATTTCCACTAAGTGATTTATTAAACGGTCAACCATTAGTAGCCTCATAGGTGTGGGTTTAGGCCTTCCTAGACCCAATTTTATAAAAATCATAAGGGGCATCAAGTTGATACTTACCCCAAGATCACATAAGGCTTGCTTGAATAGGAACACCCCAATGGTGAGTAGAATGGTGAAAGCACCAGGATCCTCCCGCTTGGGAGTGATGTTACTTGTCATCACCGCGCTGCAACTATGGGACATCTCAACTATCCCTACATCAATCATCCACTTCTTCTTTAGAAACTCTTTCATAAACTTCATATAACTCAACATTTGCATGAGAGCATTAACCAAAGGAATGTTAATAAATAGTTTGCTGAACATGTCTACAACTTCATGAATTGATTATCTTACTTTTTCTTGATCAATCTCTGGGGATATGGAGGACGACTTTTAGGCAACGACCTTAGCGCACTTGGAGCTTCTTCCTCGATCTCAATAGCAATTTGAGAAGGCAATTCACTTTTATCCTTCTCTTCTTGTATGCTATCATCGTCAACAGTCACATTGGGTGTACTAAGCTTCACCCCCATATTTGGACTCACATCATCACTCTTGTCAATCATAACCTCTTGTGCAATTTTTTTTTATTCAAGTCAACCATAGCTTCATTGATCGGTTTTCTCATTTCATCCAACCTCCTTCCTCTTCTAGTAATAATTGTCATTACATGGCCATCGTTCTTCGGGTTTGCAAGAGTGTCACTAGGAAGAGTACTCTTTTGACGAGGATTTATTTAAGAAGAGAGGTGGTTCATTTGAGCTTTCAAGTTCTTAATTGACACGAAATGGGAGTTCACAGTTTGATGAAGAGTAGATACATCACTCCTTATATCTTTTACCCCTTTATCTGTGGACTCCACTCTTTGTAGAACTTTTGACAACATATCCTTGATTTTAGAGCTGGCCGGATCACTTACACTTGGGTGTTAAGGAGAAGCATTTTACTTTGATGGAGGCACATAGGTATTATTGCTTCGGTGGTTATATCGATAATTTTCCCTTTCACGATCTCACTCACGGTCTCTCCAACCTTGATTCTCATCCCATAGTCTCCAGTTGCCTTGATTGGCACCTTGATACCCTGGGCGAGAACCCAATGATAGATAACACAACTCCTCATCTACCGATGCATGAATACCAACTTCATCATGATATTTTGAACCATAAGTACCCACATCATTGACATTTTTGGTCCCGAATCCCATCATATGTTTGGCCAACAAGTCCATTTGAGTCATTATTTTGGCCATGGTTTCATTTCTTCCCTCCTCCTTTTCCTCATCTCATTCGCCATAATAGATGAAGTAACACGTGGTGAGACACTGTCTTATATAGTACGCCATGCCCTATTGGTTTTTCTCATTCGATATATGAGGGCAGCAACGAGACCATAGTTTTGGCCCATAAATGTCCCACCCGTGTTGTTATTCACCACTGATTTGTTCATAGAGTATGGAGCTCGATAAAAGCTTTGAAGGAGAATATTTTTCGGCAACCCATGGTTTGGGCACAACAATAGCTTCTTCTTGAATCTCAACCATGCTTTATGCAGTGGCTTATTCGATAGTTGTCAAAAGTTGGTGATATCATCCCTCTACTACATTATCCGATAAGGTGGAAAGAATCTCAGTAAGAAGGCTCCCATAAGTTTGTTCTATGTTATGATAGAGCCCTCCGGGAGCTCTTCAAGCCACGTTGTTGCTTCCCCCGTAAGGGAGAAAGGGAATAATCAGAGTCGGATTGACTCTTAGGATATATTGTTGATATTGAAAGGCTGACATATTTTGACAAAGTTTCGAATATGTCGGTTGGCATCTTCATGAGCCAGCCCTCCAAAGAGTCCTTTAATTTGTATCAAATGAAGCATTATGCTCATCACATGGAACACGGTATTTCCAATGGTTGGGGGTAGGCAGATTGCACCTATAACACCATGGACCGCGGGTCCATCTTCCATATTTATAAATCCGTCAACACTCTCATAGTCGCCCGCTTCTCTCATGGGCAACCTGTTCACAATAACACAAACAACAAAAAAGTAAAAGAGAACAAACACTCAACAAAAGTGAACTAAATAACAATCCAATGGAAAATAAAGAACCATTCCCCAATAAGGGCACCATTTTTTATGACGTTTTAAAGCATACTCCTGTAAGAGGTAGTAACAATCATCGTACAAAACAATAAATAAACTCAATGGATGTCAGAGTCGTATCCATGGAGAATGGAATAATGATTCGCTAATAAATTATCGAATAACAATCACTAGAGCGAGTAAGTGTTCAAGCAAACAAAAGTAAAAATTAGGGGAAAAGGATTGGGAAATAACAATATTGCAATTTCAACACGAGAACAATCATAAACACAATTTGTTGATCAAGAGAAGAAAGACTAGGGGTATGCTTGTGATGGGGTTCTACAATGGGTTAAGGAATTGAGTATAGTGAAAACTTTCGATTAAAGGTATGGGTAGCTTGGTTCGAGCTATATTTGGTAGTCTTTCAACCTTCCAAATATATATACCATGGTCTTTGATTAAGCACCATAGCTTTGCCTTAAACTAACTAATTAAATACTTGCGGAAGAAAAACCCATTTGAGAACATCATTTAAAAAATATTTAAAAATTAACCTAGTGTTGGGAATAAAATGTTTAAACAATATCTACATAAGTCTATGAAGCCTGTAACATAAGAATGAAATATCTAAGCTGGGACATAACCTTGGCAATACTATAAAACTAAAACCAGAGTCAAATAAGAATTTAAATTGCCTTTCGAAAGATGGAGGGCTCACCAAAAGATGGACCTATCTGATCAAACTTAGTGCTGTATAGTACCACGAGAAGGTGCCTCTGAACCTACATCATACAATGATGTAGACGCTCGAAGATGGTCAGTACGTGGAATGTAGTGGTACATAGAACAGAAAAATAGATATAATATACTTTAGCTGAAAAGTTGGCATTTAAATACTTCCAATACAATAAATAATAAATGTTAATAGTAAATTCCATTAGGAGAATACAATAGACTTTTTCTATTCTTTACTTTTGAACTAGATGGTATCACCGACTTCTATTCAACACCACGGGCTATGTGGGTCCGATCAATGCTCGACCGGCTAAGCCCAAACCCATGTTTGCCGCATGTAACACCCCAGAAATTCTAAGCCAAATCTGAATCGTTCTTCATGTGTTGTTAGACCCGAACTAGATAAATTTTCTATGTATCTAAGTATTAAGACTTATTCTGAAGTTTTAAAGGGGTATTAGATATGAATTAGGGTCATAAAGAACCTCTAGCTCAAAGTTAAGTTGAAAGCTTCCTTACGATCGAGTTTTAGTGTAAGATTTTTCAAGGGTCAACTTCAGACGATCATAAATACTAGAATATAAAGAGTTAGGTGGCCTAGTACCCACCAAATTAAATATCCTTAAATCTTCTTTCCAACGCCACTAATCGTGCCTTAATATGAGTCCAGAGTAAAAGGTTATTAGTGTTTTACTAAAGGGTGTCAGTCAGTCAAAATGACAGACAACAACCACGAGAAGGTTCCACGGGTCGTGGAACTTTCCACGGGTCGTGGAACTTTCCACGGGTCATGAAACCAACTCGTGGAAATCAGTCCAGAGCCCTGAAAAGTCCCTTGGAACCACGACTTCCATTCCACGGACTGTGATTCATTCCACGGGCCGTGATTTGTGTCCGTGGAAGCCTTTGACAAAATTTTCTAAAGTTTTTAAATTCTTTTTCTAGGGGTATTTTGGTAATTTACCACTCTTTTAACTCCTAAGTTAAGTCATTTTGGGCAAATTAGAAGGGGTTTTATTCCCACTTAGCCTAGGTTCTCTTCCATTCTCTCAATCAAGTTCCAAGAGAAGAAAAGGGTCTCCATTCTCCAAGCTTCAAGCTAAGGATTCCATCTTCAAGTCTTCATCCTCAAGTCCCAAGTTAGAAAGCTTCAATCAAGGTATGTGGGTATTCAACATGGGTTCCCTTCACCCTTGTACCCAAATCCCCAACTTCCTAAATTGTTTTTATGAATTTCCAAATTAGGGTTCTTACACAATTCTCATGTGTTCTTCTATAAATTATTTTCTCATGATTCTTCTATGGATTCTAACACTAAATTGCATGATTTTTCATGGGAATTTATAAGGGGTTTCCTATTCATAATTTTAAGGCTAATCCTTATCCAATTTATGAAACTTGAGGTTCTTACCCAAATTGGGGAAAGCTTATGGGTTCAGTTTTAAAGCATAAGTTCATGGTTTCTCATTACGTATCTATGATTTAATTGAAGTTCCTTAGTTGATTTCAAAGGCCCATATATTGATGGTGAATTTTAACATGATCTCATTGAATTGCATGTTTTCAAGCAAAATTAGCATGTTTAGATAACATGACCTCTATTATCATGAAATTGCATGCCTAATTCTTCAAGTTATGAATTTAGAAAGAAAAGTATGTTTTGAATTATGGCTATGCTAAGTTTTAAGGATTTTGAAGTATGAACAATATTACATATGATATATCTCTATGTTTTATGAAAGGTTTGGTATCTAGATGTACCTACCTAAGCTATGAGAATTGCATGATGCCCGATGTGTTTTCATGCTTTTCAAACAAGATTTGGCATGAGATTGTGCCACTATGAAATTATGAGCTATATGTATATATTTTGGGAGTAGTATTTAGCACTGAGCGATGAGGGTTTGATTACCCAAGTTCAAAACTACGTTGCCAGTGTAGGTAATGAAATGAAGTGTCCTATGGGCTTATAAGAGTGGTACCACATATTGATCATGGTGTCCTGTGCTTAGCAGGCATTAGGACAACTTTGCCAACTAGGGTTATATAGTTGGATATGGTGACTCATTCCTTGGCATGGTTCAAGTCAGCTTTGCTAACTAGGATTATATAGTTAGATTCCATGTAGCTCGCATAGTCTATTGTTGGTTATAAAAAACTCCCGTAAAAAAGTTTTAATGCATCAAGTTATCTATTTCATGACTTAAGCTTTACTTATGGTATTTTCCCACAGAAGTTAGTTTTCAGGAAAAGATTATATTGATTCATTGCCTTCAAATTTTAGACTTACTACTTATGGTTTATGACTTTGACTTTGTTTTCAGCTTATGTTATTGCTTTGAGTCATTATATTATAGATTTTACTATTATCATATGATTTTAGCTTCAAGGATATTTTAAGCATGTTTTATCACAATTTATGTATGATCTCAGTTTTAAGCATGCTTCCAAGTATATTTCATCATATCACATGCATATCTCACATACTCGGTACATCCTATAGTACTAATGCATATTTTGCACTGCATCCTCTTGATGATGCAGACTCAAGTTCCCTTTCTCAGGCACATGGTTATAGACTACATGCCATTCCAGTTAGTGTTGGTGAGTCCTTATTATTCGAGGGCTAGTTGTGATCTTAGTAATCTTTATGGTTGTTTTGTACTTTGAGTTAGCTAGGGTCTAGTTCTAGCAACTCCTTATGTCATGTAGAGGCTTTTCAGACAGAGACAGTATTCGAGTCTCCCTTTTTGGATTACATTTCTTATTGACTTTATCATTTATGGATTGGTTTGCCTACCTTTCTATTTATGCTTCCTCTATGTTTCCTCATGTATGCCTATGTTATGCTATGACCAAGGGTTAACTTGGGGCACTTGTGGTCCTGAGTCCCGTGTTACGTCTAGGGGGTAGCCTCAGGGCGTGACACCACATGAGTCAAGATTTCAATACAATATGGCTAGCACAATCATCCTCGTAGAGGAAAAGATAAGGTCGTCCTAAGTTATGATCGAACCATTCCTATGTCGACAAAACACAGATTTCAAGTGAGGAGCCCCGTTTGACTCATACCTTCTCGGTTAACCATCTAATTCTCTTAAAGCCCAAATTATTACCATTTTCAATATCCTTAAAAATATCATTCAACAACATAATTCTGTTAGGTGCATAATCCATTATTGGTATCGTCATACCAAGACTTGCAAGTCACTCATTTCATCAATATAGAACCCATAGGATCTGTCAACAATTTAATATGCCCATTTCATAAAATTCATATATGAAAACCATAATTTCTATCTCAATCCATTCCATTCGTAAAATTCGTTAGAATAGCAATATCTTTTGAAATTCGTAAATCATTTTGAAGACTTTTGGATATTAAGAAGAACAACTAAAAACCTTTCAATCCCCTTTTTGAGTACCATTCATCATATAATCCTTAGTATTTTCAAATAAAAGTTAGGGGATAACGATTTTAAGACTTTTCATCAAAGCTAGTAAAACCATACTTGCGACCCTAAGTTCATAATCAAAATAGTATAAATATTTACAAAAGGGTTAAAAACCATATCGTTTATAAGATACTTTGAAAAGGGATCGTTGTGCGTACCTTTTGATAGAGAGAAATTCACAAAACACTTGAGTTTGACCATAGGAACCTCGAACCCTAGGTGTTCTTACTTCTTGACTTGGAGAGGATGAGAGAAGAGAAAAGTAGCGTATGAAAATTCTGATGGGGAGAAGGGTTTTTAATTAATTGAGGGTAAGGAAAAAGTTGGAGGGACAAATTTTCCCTTCAAGGGCCTTTACAGGCCCAAAAATGCACTAAGAGGAGGGCTTCAGGGATCGCACGCTAAGGAGGACACTTTGCATGCCCAGCAGCATGCACTGGCTTGCCTGTTAGTGCAAATGCACGCGCTCGCGCATGCTTTTGGCCTCGCTTCGCTGTCTCATCTTGTACAAAATTGCCTCTGAATGCTAGCTTACTTGCTTTGCAAGCCCATATACGAGCACCACTCAACACTTTAAAAATTCAAGAGATGTAAGATGTAACAACTACATACTTAAAATGGTTCCAAATCTTAGCCCAAAAAACTTGGGGTGTTACAATATCTCCCCCTTGGGATAAGTCATCCTCAAATGATGGGTAGGGACTTCTTGAAGCTATACAAGTAAGGAAGTAAAGGCTGTAACTTCACATTAAGAATTCTCTTTTAAACAAATATAGAGAGACATCAAGAGGCGGTCTATGACAACATCAAGCAAAATCGTGTGAGTAGGAATCGTGAGATATATGAAACTTGGCATAGACATGATCTAGGACATAAGTTTTACGAAACATGATCATACTAATGTAAGGCATGAAATTTTGGAAATCATAAGCATGGATTGAGATTGATACATGACATGAAATAAGATTTTTGCTGGACGTATGAATAGAAGTATCCCCACCTTAAATGATATGGATAAAAGCTCTTAGATTTAGCAACACCTTTCAACTATACAACCTCCTGTGAATACTACACATCACCACTTACGACTTGAAATTTTCACATTGGCGTATATAGATACTAAAGTATGTGTCTAACATCTTGCTTACACTCTGTTCAAGCCTAACTTGAAGGCATAAAGTGCTACATGGAAAGTGATCCTGCGAGTCTGAGTTACGAGATTCTATACGCCATGCCCCTTTAGGAACCTTTTTCCCAAACGTGATCAACTCTTAGGTTTATTCTAAACTCGTCAAAGTCTCTTTTTACATCTAGATTTATCCTCCAAGAATACTACTTCTCCTTATTACCTTAATCAATCAAGCTCAAGCTTTAACAAGAAGTTACTTTCCCCACAAAGCAATTGCACACAAGTATCCAACATCACATTCAAGCGTATTACTATATTCTCTTTCTGACTTATATGTAGCCAAACTATCAAAGAATTCTCTCAAATATCCCTACAATCAAGAATTATCAAACTTCTACAAGGAGACATGTCATATATTCCCCTCTAACTATTTCACATAATTAATCCTCATCTCGCACCTCATTCACACTTAACAACTTAGGTGGCACAATCACATCGTAACCACCACTAGAAAGGGAACATACACTATCTCCCATCTAGACCACTACTTAGCTTCCTTTACTGACAGCTGCCCCCACATAAGCTAGACACTACCAAAGGAATAGATTGAGAGCATGAACTGTATGACATGCCAATAGAGGCCTTACCCTTAACCAAAAACATAGAGTATTAACTTAACATATTTAATAAGAGCACGAGCATTGGGGATGCATGGATGTTGTTCAATCTTGACTTATACTTAGCATGACCTTGTCATGCAAGACGAGATCTGGGGAATCTGGTGCGATGAGCACTGGTACTTCATATTCTGAACACACAAGACGTGAACTGAAGGTTGTTCTGAGCATAGACATGCCAAAACATTCCATAACCATCAAGGGTGGACGTACACATGGCTTAGAGAAAGGAAATCAAAAGCACGAATCTTTCAAGAAGTCTGATCTAAGCATGTACATGATGTAGCATGATTTCAATAGCCATTTTGGGCATATCATGAAGTTTGAGTTTATAGGACTGGGCATATCATGAGATATGGGTTCATAGATCATGAGCATCATAACATAGACCTTGGATCCCTAGAACCTTAGAGAAAGATTTACACAACTGATAAATGCTATTGCTTCCATTTCAAAAGACAGAGCATTGACAAGAGATTACATGGAAAAATTTAACCCTCAGACATAGGCATGATTCAAAAGCATAAGACATGGGTAGAGTTCCTTTTAAGCTGAAGTGTAAAGAATATGCTAGAATAAGAATGGGTCACTTAGTGCAAAGGTAACTATCTTAGTCCTGCATACCTATGCTGTAAAAAGATTTATGAGTACAACACTTGGCACTTGGGGTATCACTATACACATGAATTCAAGTCCCATCCAGATATTACACTTGGAAAAATTATCAACTCCTCTCTAAGCCATTCCCTTCAGAGACACTATTCCTAACTTACTCCAACCTCTATAGTCAAAATATCAAAGCTTAGCTCTATTGGGCGCACATATCCACACTCTCTAATACTTAAAAATCTACTCTTCACTCCTTAGTCTACTAACATTTGTCTAACCTCATATCCGCCCAATTCAATGAATCTTAAAATTATACTAAGAGACTCAACAATGTCCCTTTAGATCTATAGTTTCCTCAATTCCATACCAAGGGACACCAAATAATACCTACTTAGCCTCTTCCATATAAAGCAACTCAAGAACAACAATCATGAACACATAGCACTTAACCACTTAAACCTCATCTAACAACATATTACCTCAGGTACAACTTATTCTTATAAATTTAGGGCTCTTATTCATCCAATGACTTAGCCACAATTCACTGTATCAGCACTAGTTCTCATGTATATATCATGCTTACACATTCAAACCTTCCCTAGGTTATCAACCTTAGCCCTCTAACGCACCATATCAATCCTACTAGATCAGCCCAATAAAAGTAACATTATCATCCCCAACTATCATCCTTTCTAACTTAGTGACCATACCATACTGAAGCTTAATGTCTAACACTAGGTAAGGTTTACACCATAACTTAGCATGCTATTCAGGCCTACAACTACCAGATAAAAATCAAGAAACACTAATCCACCAAAACTTTGATAGAGAGGTCGATCTTAATTCCTTCCTCAACATAACTATGGCTTACAGACACAATCTCCCTCACAACATTACCGCTGCATCTTGACATTCATAACACATCTGCTTACCTACTATATTGACTTATAACTACTAGATAAAATTCAAGAATCTCTGGGTCTATTAAAACCATACGATAATTATAGTCAATCCTAATCTTACAATATAACCCATTATAGCCCATTAGCAAGCTATTCCTTCTCACATCATGTCTACTTACCCATGCATATACTTAAACTACGTTCATAGTTCTGTATACATCACTAAGCCTCCATCTCCAATTTTCCCAAATTGAAGTCTAAATTTATAACTTCATAGCCACCCTATCCTTACACTCACAACCTATAATTGGTCTATACTATACTAGCCAACCATCATTAGCTCCTTCCATATTTTAAACAATTCAATAACATCTTAACTAACCACTCTCCATCTACTAAATTCCATAAGATTTGCTAATCTTGATACACTGAATCCCACACCATATGGGTATACCACCTCTATCACTCACTTAGTGGGTATATGACTCTAACTGCCTTCTTTGATCATTCACTACCTGCACTCTCCGACTTCTAAACTCATTACTCCATATATCTTTGGTTTTGGAACCATCTCACCACTCATATCTCATAACACCCTAATTTATACTTTCTCTTGGGTGGAGTACTATCCCAACACTCACATACATATCTTTCCCCCTTAAGCATGACAACTGCAATAAAGTTTTGAAAGTGTCTGAAAGCACATCTCACCTCGGCTCAAACACATGATTCATGAAGATAGGGGATTTACACTTAGAATCAATAGACTTTGATGCACTAATGGACTCCTCTCAAGTCCTTATGTAGTTTTATACCCCTTTGGATGACTCAACCAGATAGGATTACAATTGTAAGGAGTCTGAGATTTGTACTTCTATCACCTTGAAGGTAAGACATAGTCAGCAGAGTTAGAGTAGAGTAAGAATCTGTATAAGTTTCTTATGGACAACACTTTTGCACGATTTGGAATATGAAAGAATGGGAAATATTTCCTAAATTCCCTGTAGCCTCCTGATTATAAGTGTGGTGCACAACACACCCATAAGCAAGACTGTATTGGACACAACTTCATAGACACTCTAGGACTATGAACCATACTCTGATACCAAGTTTGTCACGCCTCGATACTAGGACCTGGACATAACAAGCAACCCAGACCAATGAAGGCCTGAGATTATATTTTGGGCCTATGTACTATAGTTAAGTTTAGTTTACAATTTTTCAGTATTTTAGAGTATTTACATTTCAGTTAGCCTTGCATATCCCTCATGCTCAGTATATTTAAAGTATTGATGCATACTCTTTGTATTGCATCCTATCATGATGCAGGTTCAGGTTTTCAGTTTTAGCCGCATGATTAGGGCATACCAGTGCCACCTCAGCAGCAGCCAGTCATGAGTCCTCATTATCCGAGGACATATCTTTTACATGCTTTTTGAGTTAGCCAGTTTGTACTTATTTTCAGTATTTGGAGTTAGCTAGGAATTTGTCCCATCAGCTCATCAATATTAGAGGCTTTCAAATATAGAGTCATACTCATTTGATTTGGGTTGTTCTACTTTTTAGACAGTTATTTGTTTAAATATTTCAGTTGAATTCTTTTTAGATATTATAGGCTTTATTTAGTTATGCTTCCATTTTTTTAGAGTTATTTCAGTATGCTTATGATATGCCAGATTCAGGGTTAGCTTGGGGTCACTTGTGATCCTAGGTCCCGTGTTACCTCTAGGGGCTAGCCTCACGGCCTGACAAACTTGGTATCAGAATATCAAGTTCGAGAGTCCTAGGGTGTCTAAATGCTGCACTAAGTAGAGTCTCTTTCATAGTTGTGAAGTGCGCCACACTTATGAGGGAGAGGCCACGAGGTGTTTTAAGAAAAACTTCACTTCTTTCATTATCTTTATCGTGCGATGAAGGTTAGTTCAATTTCTCCTCTCTAAACTATTTGTTATGCATTTTAGATTATGCCTTCTCGCAGAGTTAATGCCCGCAATGCTAATGCTAATCCTCCAGCCCTGAACCATGAGGTTAGAAATGCGAAATTTCATAATGCGATCCAGTTGTTAACTTAGATTGTAGCCAATCAGGCTAATCAGCAGGACCCAACCCCTATAAACCAAAATAGTGGGTCAGCTACAACCTCGGTCTGAGATTTTGTTCTCATGAATCCGCCAAAGTTTCTAGGGTCAAAGGTTGGTTAAAACCCACAAAATTTCATTGATGAGATTGAGAAGAGTCTTGAGGTAATACAAGTGACTGGTACTAATATCGTTGAGTTAGCATCCTATCAACTCAAGTATATGGCTCACATTTGGTTCACTTAGTGGAAAGACAACAGGGGTGTAAATGCAGTTCCTGCGACATGGGATTATTTCACTAGTGCTTTTATGGACAGGTTCTTCCTGAGAGAGTTGAGAGAGGCTAAGGCCTAAGAGTTTATGAATCTGAGACAAGGATCGAAGTCGGTCCAGGAATATAGGTTGAATTTCACTCAGCTTTCCAGGTATGCCCTATCTATAGTGGCCGATCCGAGGGCACAAATAGGTAAGTTATTGTATGGGGTATCCACTTTAGTGAAAACAGAGTGCAAGAATGTTATGTTATTAGGGGATATGGATATATCTAGACTGATGAACCATGCTTAGAAGGTTGAGGAAGATAATCTTAAGAAGATGGCTAAGGAAAATAAGAAGGCTAGGACAGGCAACTATGAATATTCTCAGTAGAGGTTGGGCGGTGGAAATCGCTCATAGTTTCAGCAGAGGTATTCAGCCCCAGCACCTTCGTCATCTAGTACCCCATCTCTCAGGCCTCGATAGGATCTAAAAAAAGAGCAGCAGGATCTAAGTCACAATGCAGTGTTCCAAGTAACTCCACTTTTCTAGCCTGCCCCAAGTGTGGTAAAAATCATCCAGGTGAGTGTCTTGCTGGCAAACAGGGGTGTTTTAGGTGTGGTCAGCTTGGCCATAGGTTGAAGGAGTGCCCTTCTTCCAGGCAAGATAGGGAGGTAACAAAGCTCAGTCTACCACTTCAGCAGCTCCAGCAGGCTGCACAGTTCAGTAGAGTACTACTTCTGGCATAAGTGGTGGTCAACGTTAGAACCGTCTCTATGCCATGTCTTCACGTTAGGATTATGAGAGTTCACTAGATTTAGTCACTGTTATATTATCAGTCTTCTCCCTTGATGTTTATGCCTTGTTAGATCCAGGTGACCCTATATGTTGCATGTAAATTCAGAGTCAGTGTTAAAAAAATCCTAGAGCCCATTCCAGTTTCTACTCCAGTTGGTGAATCAGTCCTAGCTAACAGGGGTACAAAAATTTCCCAGTCTTGGTCTTTCGTAGAACCACCTCAACAAATTTAGTAGAGTTAGATATGACCAATTTCGATGTCATTCTTGGCATGGATTGGCTACATGCCTGTTATGCCTCAGTCCACTGCAGAACCAGAGTCGTGAAATTCCAGTTTCCAATGATCCTGTCTTAGAATGGCAAGGTAGTCCTCTAATATCAAAATGACATTTCATATCTTACCTCAAAGCTAGGAAGATGATATCAAAGGGTTACATCTACCACATAGTTTGGGTTAAGGATTCTGAGTCCAAAACACCACTTTTCTAGTCAATTCTAGTATTAATGAGTTTCTAGAGGTGTTTCCTGAAGATCTGCCTAGAGTCCCTCCTGAGCGAGAGGTCAAATTTGGGATAAACCTTCTTCCAGATATGCATTCCATATCTATTCCTTCTTAAAAAATGGCTCCAGCTGACTTAAGGAGTTGAAAGAACAGCTCAAAGACCTCCTAGATAAGGGCTTTATCAGACCCAATATCTCTCCATGGGGTACTCCAGTTCTCTTCGTGCGTAAGAAAGATAGTTCTTTCAGGATGTGTATAGACTACCATCAGTTGAACAAGATCACAATCAAGAATAAGTATCCCATCCCCAAGATTGATGACTTGTTCGACAAGCTTTAGGGTGCCAGCTATTTCTCCAAGATTGACCTCAGATCCGGTTACTATTAGCTCAGAGTTAAAGAATGTGACATTCCAAAGACAGCCTTCAGAACTTGGTATGGTCACTATGAATTTTTGGATATGTTTTTTGGACTAATGAATGCTCCTGCACCTTTTATGGACTTGATGAACAGGGTGTTTAAGTAGTATTTGGACATGTTCATTATTGTCTTTTTAGACGATATTTTAGTCTACTCGTGGAGTAAGGAAGAGCATGATAATCATTTAAGAGTGGTGCTTCAAACTCTCAAGGATCATTAGTTATTTTCCAAATTCAGTAAGTGTGAGTTTTGGTTGTAGTACGTCACTTTTATAGGTCATGTGGTGTTTAAGGAGGTCATCAATGTGGATTCTTAGAAGATAGAGGCAGTAAAGAATTGGCTTAGAACCACTTCTCTGACAGACATTAGGAGCATTTTAGGTTTGGCTGGTTACTACAAGAGATTTGTTAAGGGGTTTTCATCCATAGCTTCTCCATTAACTAGGCTGACTCAGAAGAAGGTCAAGTTACAATGGTTAGATGAGTATGAGAAAAACTTCCAAGAGTTGAAAACTAGGTTGACCACATCCCAGTTTTGACTCTACTAGAGGGTTCAGATGGTTTTGTAGTATACTGTGATGCATCCAGAGTTAGACTTGGTTGTGTTCTGATGCAACATAGTAAAGTTATTGCATATGCCTCCAGACAACTTAAGACTCATGAGAAGAACTACCCGATGCATGATCTTGAGTTAGAAGCAATGGTCTTTGCCTTGAAGATTTGGAGAAACTACTTGTATGGTGTCCATGTAGATGTGTTTACTAACTACAAGAGTCTTCAGTATGTATTCACCCAGAAAAAACTGAATCTTCATCAGAGAAGGTGGCTAGAGCTTCTCAAGGACTATGACATGAGCGTGATTTACCATTTGGGTAAGGCCAACATAGTAGCGGATGCACTTAGTAGGTTGTCCATGGGGAGTGTGTCACAGGTTGAGGAAGGAAAGAAGGAATTAGCCAAGGATTTTCACAGGCTTGCTCGATTAAGGGTTCGCCTCACAGATTCATCAAAAGGTGGTGTTATTATTCAAAATGGGTTAGAGTCTTCGTTGGTAGCCGAGGTGAAGGAAAATCAAGACAGTGATCCCATCTTACTTCAGTTAAAAGGTACTATCCAGCACCAGAGAGTAGAGGTTTTCTCCCAAAGGGGAGATGGTGTACTTGTTTATTAGGTTCGGCTATGTATTCCTAATGTAGGTGACTTGAGACAATAGATTTTGACAGAGGCTCATAGCTCTAGGTATTCCATCCATCCTGGTGCCACCAAGATGTAACATGACCTACGTGAAGTCTATTGGTGGAATAGTATGACGAGGGACATTGCTGAATTTGTGGCTAAGTGTCCCAACTATCAGAAAGTGAAGGTAGAACATCAGCGACCAGGTGGTATGACTCAGGAGATGGACATTCCCACTTGGAAGTGGGAGGTGATCAATATGGACTTTATTACAGGCTTAACTCATATTCATAGACAACATGATTCTATTTGGGTGATTGTAGACAGGGTGACTAAGTCAGCCCACTTCTTAGCTGTCAAGACTATCGATTCAGTAGAGGACTACACCAGACTCTACATCCATAAGATAGTCAAGTTGCATGGAGTTCCCTTATCCATCATCTCAGATAGGGGTACTTAGTTCACATCTCAGTTTTGGAGATCATTTTAGAAGGGTCTTGGTACTCAGGTTAATCTTAGTACAACTTTTAACCCTAGACAGATGGATATGTAGAGCTTATCATTTAGAATTTGGAGGATATGTTGAGGACTTGTGTAATCAACTTTAAAAGTAGTTGGGATGATCACTTACCTCTTATAGAGTTTTCCTATAATAACAGTTTTCACTTTAGTATTCAGATGCCTCTGTATGAGGCACTCTATAGGCGAAGGTGTAGGTCACCCGTAGGTTGGTTTGAGGTAGAAGAAGCAGCTTTGGTAGGCCCAGATTCAGTCCATGAGACCATGAAGAAGGTCCAGTTTATTAGAGAAAGATTGAAGGTGACTCAAAGTCATCAGAAAGCTTATGCAGATGTGAGAAGAAGGGAGCTAGAGTTTGAGGTTGATGATTGGGTTTTTCGAAAAGTGTCACCAATGAAGGGTGTGATGAGATTCGATAAGAAAGGGAAGCTTAGTCCCTGATATGTAGGCCCTTACAAGATTCTGAGGAGAGTTGGAAAGGTGGCTTATGAGTTGGAGTTGCTCGCAGACTTAGCATCGGTGCACCCAGTCTTCCATCTATCCTTGTTGAAGAAATGCATTGGTGATCCAGCTTTAGTTGTGCCTTTAGAAAGTGTGGGTGTGAGGGATATCTCTCTTATGAAGAGGTCCCAATTCAGATTCTTGATCGTCAAATTTTGAGGCTGAGAAACAAGGAAGTCGCTTTAGTAAATGTTCTTTGGAGGAACCAGTCAGTGTAAGGATCTACTTGGGAAGAAGAAGCAGCCATGATGACTAAGTACCCATACCTCTTCCCTTCCGATCTAGTTTCAGCTTGAGGTAATAGTTCCTCTTTAGTTTCCTAGCCTTATCATGCATCTCAGTCTCAGTTTTATGTTTCCTCAACTATTCCTGCATTTTCAGCATGTTTTCATGTCCTTAGAACTCAATTCAGTCAGATATCAGCATCTAGTACTCAGTGGGTAGGGATTGCAGCTCTTTCCCCTCCAAAACACAGCTTGTTAGTCTTCATTCGAGGACTAATGATCCCAAGGGGGAGATATTGTAATACCCCAGAACTTCCAAGCTTAGAACCACCTCAAAAAAAATTAAGAATTTTTTTTTCCAAGTCCCAGCCGAAACCACGGATGGTTTCCACAGACCATGGAACAGTCCACGAACCATGGAATGCATCCGTGGAACTCAGACAGAGACCAGGCAAGTTTGTTCAAGACCACGAGTCGGAATCACAGACTATGGAATGATCCACGAGTCATGGATTCCACTCATGGGATTCAGACCTGAGACCCAACTATCCCTCAGAAACCATGATTGGGTTCCATGAACCATGGATGGTCCATGGGTCGTGAACTCAAGTCGTGGAACTCAGACCCGCAGCATGATAAGAGGTCCCAAGAGCTACGACAGGGTTCCATGAGTTGTGGAAGCTTCCACGAACCATGGAACCTGTCCGTGGAACCAAGTCGCGAATTTTTCCAGCAATTTTTAATTTAGTTTCTCAGGGTATTTTAGACCTTTTCTTCTTAAATTAGCTCCAACTATAAATAGTCTTAGGCTTATTTTATTAAGTCTTAACCCAAATTAAGTCAGTTTTCCTCATTCCACTGCTCAAGTTTCAGAAAGAAAAGAACAGAAGCGATTCTTCTCTCCATCTAGACCTAGGGCTTTCTCATCCGAGCTTTAAACTTCAGATTCTCTTCAGGCATCTTCTTCCATCAGGTATGTGGGTATTTAGTAAGGGTTTAGTTCACCCTTATGCCCAAAATTCTTGTCTTTCTTCAAACATTCATGGTTTAAGAACTAGGGTTCTTACCCAATTATGCAAATCCTTCTAGAATTCAGTTCTTATGATTCTCACCTAATTTATATCCTGTTTTAAATGAATTGCAATAAGTTTTAATGATTTGCATGAGTTTTCACCATGACTTGAGAAATCAATAAATTAGCCCTAAATTGTAGGATTTTTTCTAGAGTATTATATTTCCTTTAAAATTCAACCTAGATTATCAGTATGAGATTTAAAAGCAGAATTTAGCCAATTTTTAGTCTACTCCAATATTTCAGACAAAATAGAAATTTCAGACTAGTCTAGTCCTGACTCAGAAACTCAAGATTTGAGTTTTAAAATAAGCTATCAGTGTTTAGTTTGAGAGTAGTGTTTAGCACCGAGTTAGACCAGGGTTCAGCGTACCCTTAAAGTCCTAGAACTATGTTCCACCGTACGTTATTTAGCCCCTCAGTTGGGCCTCAAAAATAGTGATCACATCAGCCATGTCTTTTTACCCTAGCAAGGTATATTAGGTCCTCTAAATGGAGCGTATACATCGTACTCCACATTTAGCTTACGTGGTTTATGTCAGTTAATAGACTCTCCCACAATGTTAGTTTCATTAATGTGCATTAGGCACTCAGTTATGATTACTTTCAGCTTTCAGCATGTTTCTAGATTACTCTTGCATTTCAGCTATTTATGCATGATTATATTTTGGGCCTATGTACTATAGTTTAGTTCAGTTTACATCTTTTCAGTATGTTAGCATATTTACATTTAAGTTAGCCTTGCATATACCTCATGCTTAGTACATTCAAAGTACTAATCCATGCTCTATGTGCTTCATCCTATCATGATGCAGGTTCAAGTTCTCAGTTTCAGCCACGTGATTAGGGCATACCTGTGCCACCTCAATAATAGCCAGTGGTGAGTCCTCGTCATCCGAGGACATATCTTTTACATGCTTTTTGAGTTAGTCAGTTTGTCTTTATTTTTCAGTATTTGGAGTTTGTTGGGGGCTTGTCCCAATAGCTCATCAATATTAGAGGCTTTCAGATATAGAGTCAGACTCAGCTGATTTGGGTTGTTCTGCTTTTTACACAGTTATTTGTTCAAATTTTTTATAGTTGAATTCTTTTTAGATATTAAATGCTTTATTCAGTTATACTTCCATTTGTTTAGAGTTATTTCAGTATGTTTATGATATGCCAGATTTAGGGTTAGCTTGGGGTCACTTGTGATCCTAGGTCCCGTGTTACGTCTAGGGGATAGCCTCGAGGCATGACAAAAGTATACTCTCAATGCTCTTCCTTGGGGAAAGTAAAAACTAAATTGTATGTCAAGTACATACCCCAAAAAGGGTTTTAGAACCTTCTCAAATACATTATATGAATTTGGACAAAACTACCCTTCGAGTTTAGTGCAATCGATGTGTGAAGGCAAATGCGCTTGCACTTTGTGGTTTGCGGCTCGCATGTGCTTGTTTCTCTTAATAGTGAAGTTTTATCGTATGTGCGACCCAAGTGTGAAGGTAGATGCAATCACATATGGCGATGTGCAACTCACACATTGGTCACTACTCAGGCAGTTGTTATTTTCCTTGTGCAATGGAACCTGCATTTCGCAGGTGACTTTGTGCGGCTCGCATCTCTGTCACACCCATTGACAACTTCTTTCCCTTTTCTGATCACCTTCACACTTTGACTTATTTTGAAGCTCTTTGGTTCAATTCCTTTTCCTTCTTCACTCGACCAAGAATACCTATATTTATGTTAATAAAGGCAATAAGTACCTCTAATTCTCATCAAAATATGACAATAATTCATGAATAAAGGCTTAATAAGTTGGTAAATTACCAACTTATCAAGCAACTGCCTGTTCATCTCAAATATGAATTTTAGGACCTAACAATACTTTACCTGTTATTGTTTCTATTTTGCTTTCTGATGTACAGGTGAAAAGATTGCTTGCAGTGCTACAAAAATACAGAAAAGCTATTAAATAGATAATAGCTGATATCCACGGGATCCCGAAAAGTATATTTTAGCATAAAATCAAGTTGGAGGAAAACAGTAACCTAAGTGTTGAGCACCAGAGAAGACTGAATCAGGCCATGCAAGAAGTTATCAAGAAGGAGATTATTAAGTGGCTTGATATGGGGGTTGTTTACCTCATTGCTGATAGTCCATGGGTAAGCCTAGTATAGTGTGTGCCTTAAAAGGGAGGCATGACAGTTGTTGCTAATTCTAAGAATGAGTTGATCCTATCCAGAACAATCACTGGATGGCGAGTTTGTATGGATTATCGAAAGCTGAATGCTGCCAAAAGCAAGGACAATTTTCCAATGCCCTTTATTGATCAAATACTTGACAAATTGGCTGGGAGGTCTTATCATTTCTTCTTGGATGGGTATTCTAGGTATAACCATATAATTATTACATTGAAAGACCAGGAAAATACCATATTTACATGTCCATATGGGACATTTGCATTTAGTCAGATGCCATTTGGTCTCTGTAATGCTCCTGCAACATTCCAGCGCTGTATGATGTTTATTTTCTCTGAGATGGTGGAATACTATTTGGAGGTGCTGATGGATGACTTTTCTATCATCAAAGATTCTTTTGAGAACTACCTAGATCATTTAGGGCAAGTCCTAAAAAGATATGAAGAAATAAACCTAGTACTAAATTGGTAGAAGTGCCACTTCATGGTGTGAGAGGGCATCGTTCTTGGGCAAAAAGTCTCTGAAAAGGGGATTGAGGTGGATCAAGCAAAGATAGAGATTATTTTGAAGTTTCCCCCACCTCTATTAAAGGTATTCAGTGTTTCTTGGGACATGCGAGATTCTATAGGAGGTTTATCAAAGACTTCTCTAAGATTTCCACTCTCATGTGCAAGCTTCTTGAAAAAGAAGCCAAGTTCAAGTTTGATGAAGATTGTCTGAAGTCTTTTGAGGAATTGAAAAGAAGATTGACTAAATGTAACACACCAAAAATCCTAAGCTAATACCCAAACCTTTTCCATGAGTATAATGATCATTTTTCCTAGTGTGGTGAGTGCTTTAGATGCGAATCATGTTCATAAGAAACTCCTATCATCAAGTTAAGTCGCAAGCACCTCACCAAAGTAAGTTTTCATGTAAGACTAAATTAGGGTCAACTTTAATCGATCATTCCTTATAAAAAATAAAGATTTAGGTGGCCTAGTATCTACCAAATTAAAGGTTTTTGAGTATTCTTTCCAACGCCACCGACCGCGCATTAATTCGAGTCCGGAGTAAAAAGTTATGGGCAGTTTACTGCAGTGCTGCCAGTGATGACGGATGGGAATGACCAACCGTGGTTCTGAACCACGGTCCATACTGTGACTCGTCATTGCTGAACTGAACCTTAAAATTTTCATCTTCAAAACCACTGGTTGGTTCATGACCCGTAGACCAAAACCACGGTCAGTAGAGTGACCCGTGGTTTGTCAAAATTTAGCTTTTCTGCCCAGTTTCCACGAATGAATTGACGGGTAATCGTTTTGAATGATAGTCCATCCTATAACCCATAGAATCACCTTCAGAGAGGTACAAAGTCCTCTAAATTCCATGATTGGGTTGATGACTCATCAACCTATTTCGCGACCCGTTCTTCCACTCATAATCCCTGAGGATCAGAGGATTCTCATATCCTAAAGTCGGAACTATGAGTCAACAAGATGGTTCGTCATTCTGAACCACAGACCATAGAGTGACTCGTGGTGTTGAGTTCCAGTAGACCCCAGAAGTGGCATTTGAAACCATGAATCCCTTTGATGGTCCATCCTTTTGGATGATGGACCGTGTACCAACTCGTGGTCCCTAAGATCGACTTTTTCCAGCTTTTTCCAAGCTTAAGTCCAGAGGTATTTTTGTAATTTCCCACTCTTTTAACTCCTATACTAAGTCGTTTTAAGCCTATTTAGGAGGGATTTTATTCCCACTTGACCTAAGTTCTCTCCCATTCTTTCTATCAAATTTCAAAAGAAGAAAAAAGAGTTCCATCCTCTCAAGCTTCAAGTTAGGATTTCAAGCTCCATAGCAAGGGATTCACTTCAAGACTCCTAAATCTTTTCAATTCAAGTAGGTTAGCTCCAACCAAAGTATTTGGGTATTCAATAAGGGATTCCTTCACCCTTATGCCCAAAACCCCAATCTTCTAAATTGAACTTATGGATTTCTAAACTAGGGTTCTTACTCAATTCTTATGGGTCCTTCTAAAATTGTTTCCTCATGATTCTTCTATGAATTCTAACTCTAAATTGCATGATTTTGCATGAGTTTTTATGAGTGGTTTCTTATTCATTATTTTAAGGCAAATCCTTGTCCAATTTATGAAACTTGGGTTCTTACCCAAATTGGGAAAAAGTTATGGGTTTTGTTTTAAAGCTTCAATTCATGATTTCTCATCTATTACCCATGCTTTAATTGATGTTTTGTAAGTGTTCTCAAAAGACCATATGTTAAGCATGAATTTTAGCATGATTTCTTTGAATTGCATGTCTTCAAGTAAAATTGGTATGTTTAGATAATATGACCTCTATTTTCATGAAGTTGCATGCCTAATTCTTCAAGTTATGATTTTAGAAAGCAAAGTATATCTTGCATTATGGTTTTGTAAAGCTTTAAGACTTATGATACAAAATTGGTATGGCATCAGATATGCCCCATGTTTTATGAAAGGTTTGGCGTCTAGATATGTCTACCTAAGTTATGAACAGTTTTAACATTAGATATGTCTCCATGCTTGATGAACAGATTTGACATCAGATATGTCACCAGTTATGATCAGTTTTGGCATCAGATATGCCCCAGTATTATATGAGCTATACATATATATGTTTTGGGAGTAGTATTAGCACTGAGTTGGATTGGGTGAGAGTACCCATAGTTCCAGAACTACGTGCCCCCATAGGTTCTAATTCTCCTTTGTTGGGCATCTGATTTAGTGATCACGCCATAGTCATGCCTCTATACCCTGGCAAGGTATATTGGGTCCTTTTGATGGGGCATATACATCGGATTCCATGTAGCTCACATGGTCTATGTCGGTTAGAGAACCTCCCACAGAAATAGTTTATGCTTTAAAAATGTATTGACTCTTTGCTTTCAGATTTCAGACTTACTACTTATGATTATGTTTTTAGCTTATGATATTGCATTGAGTCAGTACGTTACAGATTTTACTATTACCACATGATTTCAGCTTTAAGGATAATTTAAGCATGTTTTATCACAAATGATGCATGATCTTATTTTTAAACAGGCTTTCAAGTATATTTTTATCATGACCTATGCATATCCCACATACTCGGTACATCCTATAGTACTGACGCATATCTTGCGCTGCATCCTTTGATGATGCAGATTCAGGTGTTCCTTCTTAGACCCGTGGCTAGAGCTTCCAGGCCACTTTCTGTCAGCTGTTGGTGAGTCCTCTAAGATTGAGGACTAGTTATGTTCTTAGTCAGTGTTAGCTATTATATTTTTCCGTACTTCGAGGTAGCTAGGGTCTTGTCCTAGCAACTCTTTATGTCATGAGTAGAGGCTTTTCAGACATAGAAAACTTTTGAGTCTCTTTTTGGATTTTGTATTCCTATTTGACTTGATTATCCAATTATGTTATTCCAGATTTATCTATTATGCTTCCGTTTATCTTTTGTTATGCTTGAGAATGCTATGACCAAGGGTTAGCTTGGGGCACTTGTGGTCCCAAGTCCTGTGTTACGTCTAGGGGGTAACCTCGGGGCATGACAAACTTTGTATAAGAGCCAGGTTCAAGAGTCCTAGGGTGTCTGAAAATCGTATGAAGTAGAGTTTCTTTCATGGGTGTGAAGCACGCCACACTTATGAGAGGGAGGCTATGAGATGTTTTAGGAAAAAAACTTCACTTATTTCATATTCACTATCATGCGATAAAGTTTGACTCTATTTACCCTTCTAATATATTCTGTACGCATTCCAGATAAATGCCTCTACGAAGAAACCCCAAAAGGAATGCTAATCCTCTTATTCCAGACCACGAGGTTACGAATGCGGAATTTTGTGAAGCCATCTGTATGTTGGCTCAAGCCATGACAACTCAGTTGAATGAGAAAGAGAAACTAAAGAAGAGGAAGAAAAAGAATAAAAAGACCAGAACATGGAACCAATCGTCTTCTCAGCAGAGTTCATCCGGACCAACCCTATCTCTAGTTATAACACCTGCCCTCGATTCTCAGTCTTATCACTATAAGGCTCTGAAGTCCTTGAGGTACCCTCGTTGTAGTAGATGCGGTAAGTTTCATCTACGTGAATGTCTTGTGGGCAAGGAGGGGTGTTTTAGGTATGGTAAGTTAGGCCATAGGATCAGGAATTTCCCCTCATCTAAGCAGAGCAACTGTGGTGTTCAGCTCCAAAACCAATTCCTTTCATTGCCTAGCCAGCCAGGTCAGACTATTCCTCCAGAAGTTGAATCAGGTACGTCAATAGATTTTCTTCCTGTATGCATCCATAGTCCCTGGACCCCAACTCTTATTTGGTTGTGAGTTGTCTTGACCTAGAACTAAGTGGGGATAAGAGGGTTGAGGCCTAGACTTTTAGGAGAAGGAGAGTCTTAGACTATAGAAGGAAGTGGGTATTCGTGCTAGATTCTGGAGTAGTGTATGTTCTGTTAGGGTAAAATGATCATAGTTCCTTTGAGAGGTTGGTGAGAGGTCCATAGAATTAGGAGGGTGGCATAAACCTAAGGGGGATATGGTAGAATGTAGAATCAGTCAAATTTTAGAGGCTCAGGTAGCGATGTTTGTGGGTGTTAGAACAAAGTCCAGAGGGGAGGCAAAAGCTTATTTCCATCTTAGAGTCCTAAGTATACTTTTGCCATTATGATAACTTTTGCATGCCTTGTGTGTCAGCTCCATGGTCCTATTTCAGATTCACGCTCAGATTCAAGAATGGCAAGTAATCGCTTCAGACAACGACTCTACTCTTATCTTGCGATTCTATAAATTTCAGCTTTATTCCCTGAAGTTTGTTATCTATGAAAACTCATGTCTCTCAGTATGCTCGGTCCTATTTGCTCAGTTTATTCTTCAGACATACCTCTATGGCTAATCAAATTATGTTACGCTATGTATATGCTCTGACCCGATTCTTAAAATGGTTTACGCTTATGATTTCCTTGCTCTAAAGCCCTTGCTCTTTGCCTTTGATGAAGTGGGGTGGTGATCCCCACCATTCAATCCTTACGTGCCCAGTATGTGAAATACTCATGCCTATTGCACTCGATCCCCCAATCCTCACCTTGAGTGTCTTGATCACGCTAAGTGTAAGTCAAGGTCAATTCGTAATCCTTCATTCGTGACACTCATGCTCCCACTCTTTTCTTTTAATGATTCTGGTTTATGTTGTTATAAGTGTTAGGGGAGAAAGCCTTGTAGTATCCTAAACTGGGAGGTAGAAAATTCATTTTTCCTATTAGTGTACTTGTTCCACCTTGACTTCTAGGTGTAGGGGAATTAAGAGATAAGGATTATTTGTGCAAAATAGTTGGATGAGGAATTTTAGTACGTCCCTCCATAGAAGTTCTTGAATTTGTGACTCCTAGTTATGATAGGGAAGAGGAGAGAAGTCTTAAATAGGGTAAGCTAAGAAACCATAAGGTGACCATAGTTATAAGCTTGAATATCGTGATGGGATACATGTGGATACCTATTTTATGCAACTAGTGACCCTTGGTTGGGAGTCCTAGGTTAGTTAGTTGTATGGTAAGAGGGGATATTATCCTTAGAAGACGTACTTGAAGCAAAAGATCTAGTTGAGATAGGTTTGAACATGGAGAATCGAGTAGTTAGACTCAGACCTTAGTACCCATATGTACATTGTTGAGGTTGTTAGTTGCAAATGGTAGGAGTGGTATTTAAAGGAGAATAGTTTTCCCGTATATCTACTTCTCTTAGTTTGGTGTCCCTTTAGGTTAATTGTGATTTCTAGAGTATGTTTGTTCTTTATGAGTTTTAGCCGAGTTCCTACTCTCATCCCAGACATGTTATCATGTTGGGCATACAGTTCCTGTCCTGTTGGTTGTTCTTACATTTTCAGCATGCATACGTGTCTCATGAAACCAACTCAGTTTTTATTTCAATCAGAAATCGGTTACCACGATAGTACTTCAGCTTTTAGAACTCAGTTGAAGGAGCTACTTAGGAAGCAGAATTATCCATGAAGGCCAAGTACCTTCACCCTTTTTCCTTCCGATTCGGTTCTAGCTTGAGGTAGTAGTTCCATCCTTAGTATGTCCTCCCAAATCTATTCCATCAGTTTCCCTCACGATCCTAGCATATTCATATTTTCGAAGTTAATTCAGCCATGTTTTAAGTTGAAAAGTTTGGGTTCATGTTTATTCTTCAGTTTTCATGTTTCGTTTTTGGTTGGGCTGTTTTCCTCTAGAGTTCCCTTGCTTAGTCTTCATTTAAGGATGAATGATCCCAAGGGGGAGATATTGTAACACCCCAAATATCCTAAGCTAATACCCGAACCTTTTCCATGAGTGTAAAGATCATTTTTCCTAGTGTGGTGAGTGTTTTGGATGCGAATCATGTTCATAAGAAATTCCTATCATCAAATTAAGTCGCAAGCACCTCACCAAAGTAAGTTTTCATGTAACACTAAATTAGGGTCAACTTCAATCGATCATTTCTTCTAAAATATAAAGAGTTAGGTGGCCTAGTATCCACTGACCGCGCATTAATTCGAGTCCGGAGTAAAATGTTATAGGCAGTTTACTGCAGTGCTGCCAGTGATGATGGATGGGAATGACAAACCATGATTCTGAACCATGGTCCATACTGTGACTCGTCATTGCTGAACTAAACCTTAAAATTTTCATCTTCAAAACCACTGGTTGGTTCACGAACCCTAGACCAAAACCACGGTCAGTAGAGTGACCCATGGTTTGTCAAAATTTAGCTTTTCTGCCCAGTTTCCACGAATGAATTGATGGGTCATCATTTTGAATGACGGTCCATCCTATAACCCATTGAATCACCTTTAGAGAGGTACCAAGTCCTCTAAATTCCACGAGTGGGTTGACGACTCGTCAACCTATTTCACGACCCATTCTTCCACTTATAATCCCTGAGGATTAGAGGATTCTAATATCCTAAAGTCAGAACCACGAGTCAACAGGACGGTTCATCGTCCTGAACCATGGACTGTAGAGTGACTCATGGTGTTGAGTTCCAGTAGACCCCAGAAGTGGAATTTGAAACCACGAATCCCTTTGACAGTCCGTCCTTTTGGATGATGGACCGTGGACCAACTCGGGGTCCCTGAGATCGACGTTTTCCAGTTTTTTCCAAGCTTAAGTCCAGGGGTATTTTTGTAATTTCCCACTCTTTTAACTTCTATACTAAGTTGTTTTAAGCCTATTTAGGAGGGTTTTTATTCCCACTTTAAGACTTATGATACGAAATTGGTATGGCATCAGATATGCCCCATGTTTTATGAAAGGTTTGACATCTAGATATGCCTACCTAAGTTATGAACAGTTTTGACATTAGATATGTCTCCATGCTTGATGAACAGATTTGACATCAGATATGTCACCAATTATGATTAGTATTCCCACTTTAAGACTTATGATAGGAAATTGGTTTGGCATCAGATATGCCCCATGTTTTATGAAAGGTTTGACATCTAGATATGTCTACCTAAGTTATGGACAGTTTTGACATTAGATATGTCTCCATGCTCGATGAACAGATTTGACATCAGATATGTCACCAATTATGATCAGTTTTGGCATCAAATATTCCCGAGTATTATATGAGCTATATTTATATATGTTTTGGGAGTAGTATTAGCACCGAGTTGGATTGGGTGAGAGTACCCATAGTCCCAGAACTACGTGCCCCCGTAGGTTCTAATTTCCCTCTGTTGGGTATCAGATTTAGTGATCATGCCACAGTCATGCCTCTATATCCTTGCAAGTTATATTGGGTCCTTTCAATGGGGCTTATACATCGGATTCTATGTAGATCACATGGTCTATGTCAGTTAGAGAACCTCCCACAGAAATAGTTTATGCTTTAAAAATGTATTGACTCTTTGCTTTCAAATTTCAGACTTACTAGTTATGATTATGTTTTTAGCTTATGATATTGCATTGAGTCATTACATTACATATTTTACTATTACCACATGATTTCAGCTTCAAGGATAATTTAAGCATGTTTTATCACAAATTATGCATGATCTCAGTTTTAAATAGGCTTTCAAGTATATTTTTATCATGACCTATGCATATCCTACATTCTCGGTACATCCTATAGTACTGACGCATATCTTGCGCTGCATCCTTTTATGATGTAGATTCAGGTGTTCCTTTTCAGACCCATGGCTAGAGCTTCCAGGCCACTTTCTGTCAGCTGTTGGTGAGTCCTCTAAGATCGAGGACTAGTTATGTTCTTAGTCAGTGTTAGCTATTATATTTTTCCATACTTTGAGTTAGCTAGGGTATTGTCCTAGCAACTCTTTATGTCATGAGTAGAGACTTTTCAGACATAGACAGCTTTTGAGTCTCTTTCTAGATTTTGTATTCCTATTTGACTTGATTATCCAATTATGTGATTCCGGATTTATCTATTATGTTTCCGCTTATCTTTTGTTATGCTTGAGAATGCTATGACCAAGGGTTAGCTTGGGGCACTTGTGGTCCCAAGTCCCATGTTACGTCTAGGGGGTAACCTCGAGGCATTACACTAAAGCACCCATTATGTAGCACCTGACTGGTCATTGCCCTTTGAGCTCATGTGCTATGTAAGTGGATGTGCCATTGGGGCTGTTCTTGGCCAATGTTACGACAAGATCATGCATCTAGTTTACTATACAAGAAAATCACTGAATGGAGCACAAAAAATTACATAGTGACCGAACAGGAGATATTGGCTATTGTGTATGCCTTTGAGAAATTCAAAGCATACTTGCTGGGTTCCAAGGTGGTAGTGTATACAGATCATGCGGCAATCATATATTTAATATCAAAAAAGGATGTTAAGCCTAGGTTGATTAGATGGGTATTATTTCTTTAGGAATTTGACTTTGAAGTCAAGGACACAAAGGGCACTGAAAATCAGGTGGTAGACCACCTATCTCGTTTAGAGGAGAATGTACAGTTAGCAGATGAACTTGATCTTGATGATGCCTTTCCTGATTAAAGACTGCTAGCTGTGTCTCATGACATAGTCCCTTGGTATGCTGATTTTGCTAACTTTCTAGTAGCAGGTGTTGTTCCAAAAGACATCAAGAACTACCAAAAAAAGTGGTTCTTGAGAGATGCTAGAAGTTATTATTGGGAGGAACCTTACCTATTTTGTATATGTGCTGACAATATCATCAGGCGGTGTGTGTCAAAAGATGAGGTCCTTCCCATTTTAAAAACATGCCATGACTCATCGATTGGGGGTCATCATTCTGGGAATAGAACTGAAGCAAAGGTGTTGGAATGCAAATACTATTAGCCGACCTTATATAGTTATGCCAACTTGATGGCAAGGAGTTATGATCAGTGCCAGTGGTAGGTAACAGTCTCTAGGAATCATGAGATGCCCTTGAATTTTGTGTTTGATGTGGAGTTATTTGACGTATGAGGAATTGATTTCATGGTACCATTTGTAAGCTCACAGGGGATGAAGTATATTCTGGTTGCTGTGGATTATGTCTCCAAGTGGGTGCAGGTAGTTTCTTTGCCAAACAACGAAGGCAGAAGTGTCACAACTTTTTTAAGAAGAACATCTTCACCTGTTTTGGCACTCCTCATGCCATAATAAATGATAGTGGTTCACACTTTTGCAACTAAGCACTTGCTAGGCTGCTGGAAAATATGGAGTTATGCATAAGGTGGCTACTCCGTATCATCCCCAAATGAGTGGTAAGGTTGAAGTTTCCAACAGAGAAATAAAGATCATCTTGGCCAGGATTGTTAATTCCAACAGGACCAACTGGTCCCGAAAGCTTTATAATGCTCTATGGGTGTACCACACTGCCTACAAAACCCCCATTGGGAATTCTCCATACCGATTGGTGTTCAGAAAAGCTTGCCATCTGCCGATAGAGTTGGAGCATAAATCTCTATGGGTGCTCAAGAAGCTAAATCTGAATTGGAATAAAGCGGCAAAGTTCAGGGTGTCACAATTAGATGGATGAGTTTTGTCTCCACTACTATGAAAGTGCAACCTTGTATAAGGAATATGACTTGACATAAAGTGATGTGACATAAGGACTTTGAGTATTATATTTCCTACCTTATTCCCTATGGAACTTGACCCCATCCTAATCATTGGATTACTATATTTGACAATGATCATTTGCACTTATTAATAGACATAATTTGAATGTATCAAATTTTGGCACAATTGTCGAGTTATGAAGTTGGTGCACAGTAGGAAGATTGTGAGCCAGGACTTTCAACTTAATGATTGCTTGTTGTTGTTCAATTCCTGATTGAAATTGTTCCCAGGTAAGCTTAAATCAAAATAGTCTGGACCTTTTATGGTCGTTAGCATGTGTCCATATGGAGTAGTTGATCTGGAATCCGAGGATGGTTCTCTGACGTTTAAGGTGAATAGTCAATGAGTGAAGCACTATCTGGGTGCTTCCAATGGAGATAAGCTAGTAGAGGAGCTCCATCTCAAGGATGGACCAGATCCTGAATGATAACTAGTAATGCATTGTGCCGTGACATTAAATCAGGAGCTTCTTGGGAGGCAACCCAAGTTTATAGTTTTTGCTTCTTTTCTTTTATTTCGTAGTTAGAATTGTTTGATAGGTGTTTGATATGTAGGGAGGAATAGGGTGTGAGTTGTAAAAACATGCATGGAAAATAGAAGTTTGTTGTGGTCTATGATCCCTAATACAAATTGTATTGAGCCACTATGGATCGTAGACCAAGCCATGGTAAACTGATCAAAGAATTGAGATTTTGGTGGGTGATCATGGTTGGCCCTATGGACCGTAGAGCCTATCTACAATCTATAGTGCCTTGGTAACTTTCTTAATAAAACATGTTTCTGGTTTGCTCTACATCGACCACGAGTTATATTACTGCTCGTATAGCCTCAGCACAGCTCGTAATGGCCCTGTAGTCTATTAAAAAATTAATTAATAATTTTCTTATCATTTGGAGATG
Source organism: Jaltomata sinuosa (assembly GCA_003996215.1). Lineage (NCBI taxonomy): Eukaryota > Viridiplantae > Streptophyta > Magnoliopsida > Solanales > Solanaceae > Jaltomata > Jaltomata sinuosa. The sequence goes on along the minus strand of QJPP01003971.1, from coordinate 44,182 downwards.
GGTCTTAAATACCCGATGGGAATTCAATTCCCTCTTTATTTTCCCACAATTAAGGAAAAAATCCCCCCCACTTCCTCTTTCCTTATATTCTCTCACCCACGTCTCCTTCACTCTTCTACTATTTCAAACTCTCACCAAAAGCATGCACAAGTCACAAAATCATCTCTCTGAACTCTCGACTCTCTCCTCTCTTTCGAAGAAAAGCTTTCAAACTATCAGGTATGTTATTTTTCATAAGTTCTTTGGTACATAGACCATGGTAAATTTTTCTTGTGCTCTTCAATGAGAAAATAGGGTTTATATTGTTAATAATGATTGTCTTTCTGAACCCAAAGTAGAAATAGCTATTGTAAAGAAGTAGTTTGAATTAAAGGATTGAGTTTGTTTGAATTTGTTATTGAATTGGGTTGATATAGTTTGAGTTGATGATCATGATTTTTGAGCTTTACTTTTTTTTCATTGGTTATGGCTTATCATATCCGATAAGTCAGAGGGCATTATGACTAATTGATCTTGGATATGAGATCAAAAGTTATTTTGCCCGCCTAAACTCCCAACAGTTCTTATGAATGTGAAATTGGTGAAGTCTGAGTAGCCTAAGTGTTGTGTTGTTGATGCGGGAGAATTGCATTAGTTTATGTTTCTATGATCATTATTGTTGTATAAATTGTATGGTTGTGAAGTATGCCTATGAACTCCTCAAGCTCATTTTTTTCTTCTCACAATAAGACTTAGGAACCGTAGAAGTACTCTACAGATCCTAACCTTAACCGTGAAGAGAAAAAATTGAAATTTGGGGCATTGTTAGGCATTAGGGATCATACAACAAACCGTAAACCTTTAGTACGGATCGTTGTATGAATCATAGAACTTGAAAAATTAGCACATGTTCTAGATAGGGACTACGGGTAAGAGTACAAACCATTGTAGTCCACAACGACTCGTAACCTCAACCATAGTAACTTATGTTTTTGTTGCCTTTTCTGTTTGAGCACTATGGGTGAGAGTACGAATCATTGTAGTCCACAACTGATCCTAACCTCAACTATAGTAACTTATGTTTTTGTTGCCTTTTTTGTTTGAGCAGTACGATGGGGACAACAGACCATAGTCACTCACCACGGTTCATAACACAACCCGTACTAACTCTTTTTAATTATGTTAATTCTATATTTTTAACGTTGTATCTTCAATTTCTTTTGTAAATTTGTTTGTACTTGAAACCCGATTGAAGGATGAGACAAATGATTTTGAAAAAGAAGTAGCTCAGCTAGAAAGGCCTCAAACGAGGCTGCAGGCACAACAACAAGATATAGAACTCTCCCAGTCTGATGAGGAGGGTTCTACCTTATCGTCGCCTAGTCAACAAAGGTTTGATAAATAGGGTGAGGCAACTACAGAGCAGGTAGAAGCTTTAGACGGGGAATCTTCTTCAGTTGAAACATAGAGGAGCTCAGAGGTCTGGCAAAAAGACTCAAACTATAAGTATAGTATTCAATGGGAATTCTCGAGAATGAAAGAAATTTACAACTCCAGACTTGAGAAAAATAAAAGAGGTAATCCTAAAAGAAGCAATTTTGAAGAAATTTAGATCAGCTCAGCAGGCCTACCCGAATACCTGACTCTCTATGATTTATTCAAGAACCATAAGTTGGAGTGGCTGAGCGCTCTACCCGGTGAATACTGTCTGACTTTGGTTTGAGAAGTTCTATGCCGCATAAGCTGCCACATTGAACAACACTAGATCTATGGATGCACTTACAAGGACACAAACACCTTTGAACAGAGTAAGAATTAGGGGGAAGAATATTGATATCTCAGAAAGAACCATAAATGATTCTACTTTGGTCCCGACTATAATCCACCTGCCTCCACTCTTGAGTTTGATAACAAAATTTCACATCAGAAATTCAAACAGCCATGGATAGCATCCATGATAATAGAGAAAGAACCAACAAGGCTGAAATAAAAGGACCAAGGATATTCAAAGGGACACTGATCCTTGACGCTAAATTTTGGTGGACTATAGTGCACATGCGGTTACTGCTAACCACATGTGATAACTCTTTGATCACAGATAGAGCCATGCTTTTGGATAGTTTGATGTCATGATTCCCCATCAATTTTGGACATATTATTGCCATGGAGCTATTGGAGAGGGCCCATCGATTGAACACCACCATGAAATTCACTTGTATGATTACCCAGCTTTATCAGAAAGCAAATGCCTCATTGTTCACCAGATTTGATCTATTAATTGGGGCCAATAGGGTTCAAGACATTGCAAGGACCAAGAACGAGACTCACCAGGCTGCTAAGGTAAAGATAGAACTCTTTACTTCAGGGGATGCATAATTAAAGCTGACATCTGAGTTGGCTGGTGAGCAGGCTGAGTCAGTCTGACATGGACCTACAGGTGAGGTACCCCTTGCAATGGTTACTACTGCTACATCTACTACAACTACTCCAGGTACCACTTCTACCCGTCTTCCCACTTCTCCAACTCCATATGCTTTCACATGAGAGGGCTTTATGTTGGTGGCCTACAAGGCCAATTATACGAAAAAGAAGGTCAAAAGTCTATTGAACAATCTGTGACTTTTTGTGACAAAAGCTATTGAGGAGTGACTATGACCGCTTCAAACCTCTCTTGATACATTACATGATAGAATAGATGGGTTTGAAATCAAATTGAATAAGAGCACTCAATTTGCTCCACCTTCAGATATTGCGACCCTACGAGCTGAATTAGCATAGATCAAGAGAGATGTCCAGGAGTTGCAGTCCAGGTCTATCCCTATCTTTGATGACCCCACTGTTGTTATTTTAGAGAGCGGATATGATAAGATTGTTTGTCTTGCAATTGATGATGCACATCCATGGAGGGTGGAGAAGCAATAGAGAGAGGACGATAGGACCAAATTAAGTGGACTTGAGCTCGAGAGAGTGAATAAAAGGCTACTATGGCAAGGACTGGGAGCATCATTGGCTGAAAACACCATGACCAGGGAAGTAGGTACCTCATCTAGTGCACCGATCTCTGGCAATCATGATCCTTTAGGCGAGTCCACCGCTATACCTCTACCTTTAGACATAACTGCAGCTGCAGCTGAGATGCAAACTTTAGATTGGAGCACCTAGGGCACCATAGGTAAGTCCCACTTCCCTTGTTTTTCTCTTATTGCATTGGGGACAATGCAAGCTTTTTTAATAGGGGTTGGGCTGCCCAAATATTTGCCCTTGGTTTTTTTTGCCTATTTCTTTTTTCGAGAGCATTTAATTTATGTTGAATTGGCATGTTTAGAATAGGTTGTTTAGTATGTTTAGCTTGAAGAAAATGAGGATGACTTAGGCATTACTATTGTGTAAATAAAAGCATGAATAGTTTTGTTTTGTGAAAAATATGACCCTACCCAAAAAATTTACTGACTATGTGCTCTTAACTGAGATTCTGACCTATTTGGCTCCAAGTGTGAAATTATAATTTTTAAGAGTGATGATTGTGTTTAGACTAGCTTGTGTATTGACTTGGTAGTTAACAGTTGAAACCATGTGCCATGTATGTTAGGGTTTGTATAGTCCATCTTGTATTGTGATGTCTAGAACTTGCCACTGTGTGTGCAACGCGAAATAAGGGATGTTTAATCTAGGAAATGATTTTTGCATTTCTTTGATTAGCCTATTTTTATTCCTCTTTTTGCCTACCAAAAGTGTGATCCTAGTTAGCCTAGTTGAGCCTTTAGCCTATTCTTTGGTACCCTTATCTAAAGCCTATTCCCTTTAGTCTAATCAATTTTGATATTGATCCAAAGAAGTCCTAAGCACTTATAAAGAATTATGGGAAGTTCAGAAAGGAGTGAGAATCAGAGGAATAGATTAAGGCAGGAAGCTTTAGAAGAAGATTAACGATGCGCAAAAAGCAATGTCAAAATTAGCATGGAGCAGAAAAAAAGAGATACTAAATAAGTCGCTCCTTGTTAATTTTCTTTGAATGCGCTTAAATGATGGGTGAACTAAGAAAATATTGGGTGTAAAGGAGGAGGAAGAAAAAGAATAGTTGATAGAAATATGAGCCAAAAAGAAAATTAAAAGTGCTTAGGGAGGTTAGAAACTATTTAAACCAAATAATTCCTACCCGTCCCTTAGCCTACGCAACAACCAGCAAAGTCCTACTTGATCCTAGAGTTGACATTCCCTATATTAGTAGAGTATTACACTAAGGGAAATCTTATGGTTCATCTGATGTTGCATGTTGAATTTATTGTGAGTATGAGTGTTTTTTCTTCTCCTTTGCTTTAAAGTCCCTTTTGTGTTCATAAATGATAATGTGCGAGACTTTCTTTGGTCTAAAGTGAGGGAACATGGTGAATACTAATTGATTGCAGGATAAGTCTGATTTTACTACTTGCATGCACAATCGTTTCTTGATAACATGATGTCATACGTGGATCCTTCAAAGTCAGTTCAAAGTTTGTGTGCATTTTGGCTTGTAAAAGGGTGAGAAATACTGAATTGAAAACATGTTTTTTAGTTAGTTGATAAAACTGTTGTAGACATCCTGGGTTGGGTCTCTAATGGTTAAGCGTTGGTTGATTTCTAGTGAAGTTTGTCAAATATTAGGATGGTTTTGTTTTGATTTCTTGAGTACACACAAAGTCTCTAAGTTGTGGTTGTTGATGTGCTGGAATTTTATGGCACATTAATTATTGGATTACCATATTTGACAACGATCTTTTGTGTCATGCCCCGAGGCTACCCCCTGGATGCGACACGGTGCTTAGTGTCACAAGTGACCCAAGCTAACCCATGGCATGGCATATCTATGCAAGTTTAATTTTTAAAACAAGCACTGTGCGGAAGCTAAAAACAATTTAATAACTGAAATGGGAAGAACCCAAATATCTGAATATATGAAATATATAAATAGTATAGTGCTGACCGAAAACAACACTAACAACTGCTGAAATCTAGTCTATGTCTAAAAGCCTCTAACTGATATGAGTTGCTGGGATATTCCCCCAGCTAACTCTAAAAATATAAAAATGGAAATAAGAATATTGAAAAGTAAAGCATGTCTATCATCCTAGGACTGTGAGGACTCACCAATGGAGTTGCTGAGTATAGACCAGAAATCAAACTAAGCGGTCTAGATGTTGAGTGCTTGAACCTACATCATGAAATGATGTAGCAAAAAAGTATACATCAGTACTTTGAATGTACTGAGCATATAAGATATGTGCTAAGCTGTACAATATAGAACTGAACATGGAAAAAAATATAATGAAATATAACTGAAAGCTGAGCTGAATGCAATGACCAAGTACAAATCATGAATATAACATGCTGAACTGAATACTGAAACAAATACTGAATACATGGTCAATGCAATATGAATCTAACTGTGGGAGGTACAGTTAACCAACATACCCCAAGTTTAGCTAACTATGGGGCTAACCTGTAACCCTTGATGGAAGGGTGTTCATACCTTGCCAAGGGTATGAACAAGTCTGACGTGGATCCACTACTGATGTCCACAAGGTATAAGGACGTGCAACCTAGTCTGACAGCTGACTCCTTTAATACCTATGGTGGCACCGTATTTCTGTGACTTTGGGACTACTACTAAAGGTCTTAGCGTAAACTGACAGCTAAGCCTTCATTCCCACGTTCGCTCAGTATTAAGTCTACTCCCAACTGATTATAAGCAATAATGCACTAAAATAATGGATAGCTCAAAGTACTAATAATTAACTGAGAATGCAACATACATATACTGAAAAAATATGGCATTCAAATTCTGAAGCATGATTGTCTGACTAATCTACCTAGCAAGAATAATCTATGAAATACTAGAATTAACACAAGCTAGGGTTTCTGGGTCTTATACATGAAACTATACTAATTCTCCAAGAACATGTAATTAGTACCATGGAAGCTATAACAACTGAATTACAATGAATCCCTAAGATTTAGGAACCCTAGGTCTGAACAGTACATGGAGAAACTAAAGAACTGACTGAAATCTAGGGACCTAATGGGTGAAAGGAACCCACTAGTGAAATCCCACATACCTGGTGAAGAAAACTATGGAAAAATCCTTGGATTCTTGGGGCTAAACTTGATGAAGACCTCTGCTTGTCCTTGAGATAAAACTATCGCCTCTTTTGTTTCTTTTCTTTCTAAGTCCGATGAATTTAGGAGGATGAGTGTTTTAGGTAGTTTTTGGATAATAAAATAGGCTTAGAATAGTCAAAATGACATAGCCTAGGTATTAAAAGAGGTAGAAAAAGTCTGGAATGCCCCTGGAAAATAATTAGAAAAAGCTGTTGAAATTCGCGACTTAGGGATCACGACTTGGTTCTACGGCTCGTGGAAAGTTTCATGGGTTGTGAAACCCTGTCGTGGTTTCCTGTTCCTGAAAGTTGAGCTAATGGAATGAACTCCAAGAGTTGGGTTCACGACTCATGGAAACTTCCACTGGTCGTGGAATCCCACTCGTGGTTCCTGAGCTGAATTCCTTGGGTATCTGAAGATTGGTTCCACGGGTTGGGTTCACGACTTGTGCAAACTTCCACAGGTCATGAAACCCAATCATGGTTCCAAGGAGTCATCTGCTAAGAGGATTCCATGGACAAGTTCTACGATCTGTGGAAACTTCTACGGTCCATTGACTCAAGTCATGGGATGAACTTCAGAGGAGCAGTCCTCTGATCTTTGTTCCACGAGTCCAGTCCATGACTCATGGACTATTCCATGGCTCGTGGTTCTGCTGACAGTTGAATTTTTTTATATCCTTTGGTTTTCTGAGCTAAGTCTGGGATTGGATGTTCTGGGGTATTTTAATATATCCCCCTTGGGATCATTTTCTCTTGAATGAAGACTAAACAAGCTGAGTTCGGAGGGAAAGGGATGCAATCCCTACCAACTGAGTACTAAAAACTGATATCTAACTCAATTGAGTTCCATGAACATGTAAATATGCTGAAATGTAAGGATAACTGATGGAATGAGGTACTGAGATGAGACTGAATTACACAAGTGTAAACAGAGAGACTGGAGAGGAACTATTACCTCAAGATGAAACTGAATCAGAAGGAAAGAGGTGAGGGTACTTGGCCATCATGGATGCTTCTGCTTCCCAAGTAGCTCCCTCTATGGATTGGTTCCTCCACAACACCTTTACTGAAGCGACTTCTTTATTCCTCAACCTATGAACCTGGCGATCAAGAATCTCGACTGGAACCTCCTCATAGGTGAGGCTATCCTTCACAGCCACACTCTCCAAGGGTACTATCGATGCCGGATCACCCACACACTTCTTCAACAAGGAAATGTGAAAGACTGGATGAACCGCTGCTAGTTCTGCTGGCAACTCTAACTCATAAGCCACCTTACCAACCCTTTTCAGGATTCTGTAAGGACCTACATACCTGGGACTGAGCTTCCCTTTCTTTCCAAATCTCATCACTCCCTTCATGGGTGACACTTTTAGGAAAACTCAATCATCTATCTCGAACTCTAAATCTCTTCTCCTAACATTTGCATAGGACTTTGATGACTCTGAGCTGTCTTTAGCCTATCTCTGATGAGCTGAACTTTATCCATAGCCTCATGAACCGAGTCTAGCCCAATCAAGGCTGCTTAACCTACTTCAAACCAACCAACCAGTGCTTTGTATCTATGCCCATAAAGTGCCTCATATGGGGCCATCCAAATACTGGAGTGAAATATGTTATTATAGGGGAATTCTATGAGAGGTAGGTAATCATCCCAACTACCTTTGGAATTGATCACACAAGCCCTCAACATGTCTTCTAAGGTTTGAATGGTACGCTCTGCCTGACCATCCATCTGCGGATGAAATGCTGCTGCTAAGATTCACCTGAGTACCAAGACCTTTCTGAAATGATCTCCAAAAATGAGACATGAATTAAGGACCTCGATCTGAGATGATAGATAAGGAAACCCCATGCAACCTGACTATCTCACTGATGTAGAGCCTAGCATAATCCCCCGTTGAATCTGTAGTCTTGACTGCCAAGAAGTGAGCTAACTTAGTGACTCTGTCCACTATTACCCAAATGGAGTTATGCTGTCTGCGAGTATGAGGTAAACCCATAATGAAATCCATGTTGACCACTTCCCACTTTCAAGTAGGAATACTAATCTCCTGAGTCACACCTCCTAGTTTCTGATGTTCTACCTTAACCTGCTGATAGTTGGGACACTTAGCCACAAAATTTGTGATGTCCCTCTTCATGTCGTTCCACCAATAGACTTCTCATAGATCATGGTACATCTTAGTGGCCCCCGGATGAATGGAATATCTTGAATTATGGGCTTCTAGACAAAATCTGTTGCATCAACTCACCCACCTTAGGAATGCAATATGGGATCACTATCCTGTTTCTCTTTAACCTCCGCTACCAAAGAAGATTTTGATCCATTCTGGACTATCACACCACCCTCTGATGTATCCGTAAGGCAAACTCCTAAGCGAGCAAGCCGATGAACATCTCTAGCTAATTCTTTCTTCTCTTCCTCAATAGGTGACACGCTACCCATAGACAGTCTGCTGAGAACATCAGCCACTACATTGGACTTACTCGGATGGTAGAGCACGTTCATATCATAATCTTTGAGGAACTCAAGCCATATCCTATGGAGAAGATTCAACTCTTTCTAGGTGAACACATATTGGAGGTTCTTATGATCTGTGAACACATAAACATGAACACCGTACAAGTAGTGTCTCCAAATTAGTAGGGCAAACACAACTTCTGCAAGCTCTAGGTTATGAGTCGGGTAGTTCTTCTCATGGACCTTAAGCTGTCTAGAAGAATAAGCTATGACCTTACCCTGCTGCATCAAAACACAACCTAGGCCAACCCTGGACACATCACAATAAACCATATAACCATCTGAACCCTCTGGTAGAGTCAAGACATGAGCTGTAATCAACCTGGTCTTCAGTTATAAGAAGCTTTTCTCACACTCATCTGACCACTGAAACTTGACCTTCTTCTGAGTCAACTTGGTCAATGGGGTAGCTATGGATGAAAATCCTTCAACAAACCTCCTGTAGTAACCGTCCAAACCCAAGAAGCTTCTGATATCAGTCGGAGAGGTGGGTCTGGGCCAGTGCTTTACTGTCTTAATTTTTGGAGAATCCACTCATCCCTTCGCTGGATACCACATGACCAAGGAAAGCTACAGCCTGCAACAAGAATTCACATTTGCTGAACTTAGCGAATAGCTTGCGATCTTTGAGAGTTTGCAGGACAAACCTTAGATGAGTCGCATGCTCTTCCTCATTCCGAGAATAAACAAGGATATCATCAATAAAGACAATAAAGAACAAGTCCAAATACTGCTTGAACACCCTGTTCATTAAATCCATGAAAGCTGCAGGAGCATTGGTTAGTCCAAAAGACATGACTATAAATTCATAGTGACCATACCGAGTCCTGAAGGATGTCTTCGGGATGTTACTATCCCTGACTCTAAGTTGATGACAGCGGCATCTGAGGTCTATCTTGGAGAAACAACTAGCACCCTGAAGCTGGTCGAACTAGTCATCAATCCTGGGGATGGGATATTTGTTCTTGATTGTGACTTTGTTCAAGTGGCGGTATTCAATGCACATCCTGAGAGAACTATCTTTCTTACACATGAAAAACACTGGAGCACTTCATGGAGAGACGCTGAGTCTGATGAAGCCCTTATCTAGAAGGTATTTCAGTTGTTCCTTCAATTCCTTAAGCTCACCTGGATCTATTCTGTAAGGAGGAATCAAAATAGGTTGGGTATCTGGAAGGAGATCTATTTCGAAGTCAGTTTCCCGCTCGGGAGGAACTCCGGGAAGATCTTCTAGAAACTCTTCTAGAAATTCACTTACTACTGGAACTGATTTAAGAGTTGGGGTTTCAGAGTTTGAATCCTTAACCCGAACAAGATAATAGATATACCCCTTAGAAATCATTTTTCTGGCCTTAAGGTAGGAGATGAAATGACCTACAGGCACTGAGTTATTACCCTTCCATTCTAAGACTGGATCATTTGGAAACTGAAATTGAACGATCCTAGTTTTACAATCGTTTGAGGCATAACAGGGATGTAACCAATCCATGCCTAGAATGATATCAAAATCTACCATTTCTAACTCTACAAGATCTGCTGAGGTGACTTTCTGGGAAACTGTGACAAGGCAAGTTCTGTATACCCGTCTGGCTATAACTGGGTCACCAACTGGAGTAGATACTGAGAAGGGTTCTAGGAGGATTTCTTGACTGACACTGAAGTTTACTGCTATACATGGAGTTATAATAGAAAGTGTAGCCCCTGGATCTAACAATGCATAGACATCAGTATTAAAGACTCACAATGTACCCGTGGCCACATCAGGAGAATCCTCCTGGTCCTGTCGTAACTGAAGAGCATATAACCTATTCTGGCGCTGACTACCACCTGTACCAGATGAGGCACCCTAATGAGTGGGGCGACTTACTGGAGCTGCTAGCTGATTCCTAGCGTTAGCTCTTCTGGAAGGCATTTTTCTGAACTGCGGAGAGCATGGGTTAGAATAGAAGGATATTAAGTAAAGTTTATATTCTATAGCATGAGCTGGAAAATGAAGAAGGGAAGTTGTTCCTAATGACATCTTGTAGCTCCTTCCCCATAAGTGTGGCGCGCTTCACACCCATGAAGAAGGCTCTACTTGATGCGACTTTCAGACACCCTAGGATACTTAAACCCGATGCTTTGATACCAAGTTTGTCCTGCTCTGCGGCTACCCCCAGGACGCGACACGGTGCTTAGTGTCACAAGTGACCCCAAGCTAACCCATGGCATGGCATATCTATACAAGTTCAATTTTTAAAACATGCACTGTGCGGAAGCTAAAAATAATTTAATAACTGAAATGGGAAGAACCCAAATATCTGAATATATGAAATATATAAATAGTATAGTGTTGGCTAAAAACAACACTTCCAACTGCTGAATTCTAGTCTATCTCTAAAAGCCTCTAACTGATATGAGTTGCTGGGACTGTTAGATTTGATTCGGGTTCCACTTACTTTTATGTATCTGTTAGATTTGCCTTGGGTCTGGACTTGGTCTGTGATGTTCTTGATTCTCCTGTACATATTTCTACTTTGGTTGGAGAGTCTGTGGTTGTGACCCATGTGTATCATTCATTCTCTATTTTGTTTATGGGTTTTCAGACTGGGTAGATTTGATCATTTTGGATATGTTTGATTTTGAAATTATTCTGGGTATAATAACTTGACTGTCTCTATATCATGCCATTTTGAACTGTAATTCTAAGATAGTGACTCTAGAGATGCGAGTATGGGTAAACTAGAGTGAGAGGCTGTATATAAGCCTAAGCCGATGAAAATCATATCCTTTGTTCAGGCTAGGAAGTTAGTAGGGAAGGGGTGTTTAGCCTTCCTGGCTCATCTTCAGGATGTTAGTATGGAGTCCCCTTCTATTGAGTTGATCCTTGTGGTTTCTGAGTTTCCAGAGGTATTTCATACGGACTTACCTGGTATGCCTCCAGATAGGGATATTGAATTTGTATTGATTTGGAACTGGGCACTTGCCCAATTTCTATTCCTCCTTATCAAATGGCTCTGGCAGAGTTGATGGAACTCAAAACTCAGTTAAATGAACTTCTTGATAATGGATTTATTCATCCCGTTGCTTTGCCATGGGATGCTCCGGTCTTGTTCATTAAGAAGAAAGATAATAGCATGAGTATGTGTATTGATTACAGGCATTTGAACAAGGTCACCATCAGGAATAAGTATCCTTTTCCCTGCATAGATGACCTCTTTTACCAGTTGCAGGGTGCTTCAGTATTTTCCAAAATTGACTTGAGGTCGGGTTACCATCAACTAAAAATTCGATCTGGGGATATACCAAAGATGACTTTCAGGACTCGGTATGGGCACTACAAGTTTTGGTAATGTCATTTGGGTTGACTAATGCATTGGCGTCCTTCATGAGCTTGATGAATGGTATTTTCAAGTCATTCTTGGACTTTTGTGATAGTATTTATTGATGACATTTTGATTTACTCCAAGAGAAAGAAGGAATATGCAGGTCATCTTCATATTATTTTGGTAATTTTAAAGGAGAAACAATTGTATGAAAAGTTCTCAAAATATGAGTTCTGGTTGTCTTCAGTTGCTTTCATAGGGCATGTGGTCTCGAAAAAGAGGATGATGGTAGATCCCCAGAAGATTGAGGTGGTTAAGAGTTTGATTCGCCCTAACTCTGTGACTAAGTTTAGGAGCTTTATAGGTCTTGCTAGTTACGATCACAGGTTTGTCAAGAATTTTGCCTCTCTTACTACTCACTTGACAAGGTTAACTCAGAAGGAGATGCCATTTGTTTGGTCGGATAAGTGTGAGGAGATCTTCCAAAAGCTTAAAACACTTTTAACTACAACCCCTATTATGTAACACCCCGAAAATTGATCCAGCTTTTAAACTCAGAACTTGCAATTTTTTTTGAACTTCTAGGGATCATAGGTCAAGTCCACGAGCCGTGGATGGTTCCATGAGTCATGGAAGTGACTCGTGAAGCCAGTCCTGCAGACCATCCTCAGGTTTGAGAACCATGAGTTAGGTTCACAATTCGTGGAAGTTTCCACGGGTCATGGAACTAACCCGTGGAACTCAGACAGAGAGTGGTCAGGTCCCCTGATTCCCACGACTTGGTCCTGCGACTTGTGGAAGCTTACATGAGTCATCTCGTTGAGTCGTAGGGAACTTTCAGCAGCCTAAAATCTTGGGCAGTTTCCATGAGAAGGAATCACGAGTCGTGGTTAGGTCTACGAGTCGTAGACTCCACCCGTGAAACTTGAAACCGAGATTTAAATCAGCTTTTTCCTAATTTAGTCCCAGGGGTATTTTAGTGATTACCCACTCTTTTAACTCCTAAATGATATTGTTTTGACTATTTCAAGAAGGGTTTTTACCCTCATTAGCCTAAGTTCCTTCTCATTACTTCACTCTTCTCCTAGAAAGGGAAATTCTTCTCTAAGGTTCAAGTCTCAAGCTCCAAGTTCAAGCCTCCTAAGTCTTTCCAGTTCAGTGGGTTATCTTAAATCAAGGTATGTGGGTAATCAACAATGGGTTCCTTTCACCCTTGTTCCCAAAACCCCTAATTCAAATTTTGATTTCATGGATCTACAAACTTGGGTTCTTATCTAATTCTTATGGGTTTTGCTAAATATGATCTTCTCATGATTTGGTTATGAAATTACTACTAAATTGCATTATTTTACATGGGTTTTTACATATGAACACCTATTTTATGAGTTGAAGTTTAATCATGGGGATTCCTACATGCACGAAATTGATTTAAGCAAAATTAGATTTGATGGTATATTTTCCATGTATTCCCAAGCATGTGCATGCCTAGTTCCTATGTTCTATGAAAATATATGTATTATGAAATTGAACTAGAGCCATGCAAATTTTTACAAGTCATGAAGTATGCAAATTTCACAGGTTATGAAGTATTATGCAAGACAAGACACCCAATATTCCATCAATGCTCATGAATCGATTTCCAAGCCTAAATTCATGAGTAGTATGACGATCCGGGGTATGAACACGTTATGAACAAGTTTGGCATTAGATATGTCACATGTATATGAGCTCATGTTATATGTTTTGGGAATAGTATTTAGCACCGAGAGACAAGGGTTCAGATAACCCAAGTCCAAAACTACGTTGCCACCGTAGGTTACCTTCTGTGGCTTATCATGACAGGATCCTGGTACGACATGGTTCTAACTTTGGCAAGTTAGGATACCTCTTTTCAGTGGGGGTACATGAAACTGGACTCCATGTAGCTCAACATGGTTTAATGTCGGTTAAGAGAACCTCCCACATGTTTATTGTCAAGCTGTAAAGTTTTATGATTCTATACTATTAAACTTAAGCTTTATTTTATGTTTCATGTTTTATATCTTGTTATTTATTCATGTTCTTTCTTTACTCAACAAGTTCACTCTTAAGCATGATTTAAATTGTTTTTATCATGATTCATGCAATGCTCACATACTTGGTACATCCTATAGTACTGACGCATATCCTGCGCTGCATCCTTTGATGATGCAGATTTAGGTGTTCCTTCCTAGACACGTGGCTAGAGCTTCCAGGCCACTTTTCTATCAGCTGTTGGTGAGTCCTCTTAGGTCGAGGACTAGATATGTTTTAGTTTGTATTGATTCCTTACTTTCATGCTTTGAGTTAGCTAGGGTCTTGTCCTAGCAGCTCCTTATGTCATGTAGAGGCTTTTCAGACATAGACAGTGTTCGAGTCTCTTTCTGGATTTTGTATTTCTTTTGACTTGATTACCTATTTATGTGATTCTAAATTTATCTGTTATACTTCTGCTTATCTTTGTATGCTTGAGTATGCTATGACCAAGGGGTTAGCTTGGGGAACTTGCAATCCCAAGTCCCGTGTTACATCCAAGGGATAACGTCGGGGTATGAAAAACTTGGTATCAGAGCTTCAGGTTCAAGAGTACAAGGATGTCTGAAAGCCACATCGAGTAGAGTCTTTTTCATGTGTGTGAAGTGCACCACACATATGAGAGGGAAGCTATGAGATGTCTTAGAAAACTTCACTTCTTTCATGATCATGCCGTGCTATAGAGCTTAACTCTTATGTTCCTCTAATCCTCATCTTATATATTTCATATTATGCCTCCTCGACGTGCTATGCCTTCCCGAGCTGCTCAAAATGCTGCTCCTCCCATTCTGGTCCACGATGTCATGAATGAGGAGTTCAGGAACGCCATTCATTTGCTAGCCCAGACCTTGGCTACTCAGGCTAATCAATAGGCTCTTTCCCCCATTCATCTTCAAGGTGGGGTAGCGGCCCGAGTTCGTAACTTTATCCCTATGAACCCGCCTGAATTCTGGGGTTCGAAAGTGAGTGAGGACCCGCTTAACTTTATTGATGAAGTAAAGAAGATCTTTGAGGTTATGCAAGTGGTTGGTGTTGATTGTGTGGAGCTTGCATCCTACCAACTCAAGGATGTAGCTCACATTTGGTTCACCTAATGGAAGGAGGCTAAGGTGAGGGAAGCGGTCCCTATGACTTAGGAGTGTTTTGAGAGGGCCTTCCTTGATAGGTTCTTTCCCCGAGAGTTGAGGCAAGCGAAGGTGGAGGAATTTGTGAACTTGAGATAAGGGTCGATATCGGTCTAAGAGTATAGTCTGAAGTTCACTCAGTTGTCTACATATTCTCCCTCTATGGTAGTGGACCCGCATGATAAAATGAGCAAGTTCATCTATGGGGTTTCTGATACAGTGAAGAAAGAGTGTAGGTCTGCTTTGCTATTGAGTGATATGAACATTTCCCAACTTATGTCTCATGCCCAATAGATTGAGGGTTACAAGCTAAGGGAGATGGCGAGGGAGAACAAGAGAGCTAGATCCGAGGGATCAGGTTTTGGTCATCACAGGTCCTGAGGTGTACATCGCTCTTCTTTCCAGAAGAGTCATCAGGATCCATGCATTCTTCTGCTAGTGCTCCTACCCAGACTCAGAGGCCTTGTCATGATCAAGGTGGTAGAGGACTTGGTTCCTATTCAATTCTTAAGGAAGTGTTGCTAATGGACCTTCCCATCCTAATTGCAGCAAGTGTGGGAAGAATCACCCAGGAGAGTGTCATTTGGGCACGGGTGCATGCTTTGGGTATGGAAAGGCTGGACACTTGATTAGAGATTTCCCTTCAGCTAAGAAGGGGCAGGGAGGTGGTAGAACTCAGTCTACCCCAGCAGCTTCAGGAGGTAGACCAGCCCAGCAGAGTACAACTTCTAGTTCTGGTGGTCAGCGCCAGAACCGCCTTTACGCTATGTCCTCTCATCAAGATCAGGAGGGTTCCCCAGATGTTGTTACTGGTATGTTGAAAGTCTTCTCTTTTGATGTGTATGCTTTGTTGGACCCTGGTGCTTCCTTATCTTTTGTGACCCCTTATGTAGCATGCAAGTTCGAAGTTTGTTCTGAATTGCTTTTAGAACCCTTTTGTGTTTTTACTCCTGTTGGTGAGTCAGTCTTAGCCAAAGAATCTACCGAAATTGCCCTATCTCAGTTCTTCATAGGGTCATTTCAGCCGATCTAGTAGAGTTAGAGATGACTGATTTTGACGTCATTCTTGGTATGGATTGGTTGTATGCATGTTATGACTCTATTGATTGTCGTACTCATGTGGTCAGTTTCAAGTTTCCTAAGGAACCTGTTTTAGAATGGCAAGGTAGTCCCCCTTCCTCGAAAGGTCGCTTTATATCTTATCTTAAGGCTAGGAAGATGATTTCAAAGGGGTATGTTTATCACACAGTGTGGGTTTATGGACATGGAGTTCGAAACCCACCCCTTCAGTCTGTACCTGTTGTGAACGAGTTTTCATAAGTGTTTCTCAAGGATTTTCCCGGAGTCCCTCACTAGCGGGAGATAAACTTTGGGATAGATTTTCTCCCAAATACGAACCCTATCTCTATTCCTCCTTATAGAATGGCCCCCGCAGAACTTAAAGAGTTGAAGGATCAGTTGAAAGACTTGCTTGATAAGGGTTTTATCAGGCCTAGTATTTCTCCTTGGGGTGCCCCAATTTTGTTTGTTCGAAATAAGGATGGTTCTCTTAGGATGTGCATTGATTACCGCCAATTGAACAAGGTCACAATCAAGAATAAGTATCACATCCCTAGGATTAATGACTTGTTCGATCAGCTTCAGGGTGCTAGTTTATTCTCCAAGATCGACCTTAGGTCCGATTATCATCAACTTCAAGTTCGAGAGTGTGATATCCCAAAGACAGCCTTTAGGACTCGGTATGGTCATTATGAGTTTGTTGTTATGTCTTTTTGTCTAACTAATGCTCCTGCAGCTTTTATGGATTTGATGAACCGTGTGTTCAAGAAATATTTGGATTCGTTTGTGATTGTGTTCATTGATGATATCCTTATCTACTCTTGGAGTGGGGAGGAGCATGCAGACAACTTGAGGGTTGTGTTGCAAACAATCAAGGATAGGCAGTTTTTTGCTAAGTTTAGCAAGTGTGAATTCAGGATGCAGTCTGTTACTTTTCTGGGTCATATTGTGACTAGTGATGGTATTTGGGTTGACTCTCAAAAGATTGAGGTAGTAAAGAACTGGCTTAGACCCACTTCCTCGTCTGATATTAGAAGCTTCTTGGGTTTGGCTGGTTACTATAGGAGATTTGTGGAAGGATTTTCTTCCCTTGCTGTCCCATTGACCCGATTGACTCAGAAGAAGGTTAAGTTTCAGTAGTACGACTCTTGTGAGAAAAGTTTTCAAGATTTGAAGACTCGATTGACCACAACTTTAGTGTTGGCTCTACCCGAGGGCGTAGATGATTTTGTTGTGTATTGTGATTCCTCTAGAATTAGTGTGGGTTGCATTTTGATTCAATGTGACAAGGTGATTGCTTATGCCTCGAGACAACTTAAGGTGCAAGAGAAGAACTACCCTACTCATGATCTTGAGCTAGCGGCCATAGTCTTTGCCTTGAAGATTTGGAGACACTACTTGTATGGGGTGCATGTTGATGTGTTCACGGATCACAAAAGTCTTCAATTTGTGTTCACTCAGAAGGAGTTGAATTTATCACAATGGAGATGGCTTAAGCTCCTTTAGGATTATGATATGAGTGTGCTTTACCATCTGGGTAAGGCCAATATTGTGGCGGATGCTTTAAGTAGGTTGTCCATGGGGAGTGTAGCTTCTATTAAAGATGAAAAGAAGGAATTGGTTAGTGAAGTTCATAGACTTGCTTGGTTGGGAGTTCGCTTTATGGACTCGATCGGAGGTGGTATGATTGTGCAGAATGGTTCTGAATCATTCTTGGTGGCTGAGGTGAAGGCCAAGGAAGACCAAGATCCCATTTTACTTCAGCTTAAGGGTGCAGTTCGTCAACAAAGGGTAGAGGTTTTCTCCCGGGGGGAGATGGTGTGCTTCATTACCAGGGTCGCTTGTGTGTGCCAGATGTTGATGGGTTGAGACAACAGATTTTGGCTGAGGCTCATAGTTCTAGATATTCCATTCATCCGGGTGCCACCAAGATGTACCATGATCTATGAGAAGTCTTTTAGTGGAATGGTATGAATAAAGACATAGCCGGGTTTGTGGCTAAGTGTCCCAACTCTCAACAAGTCAAGGTGGAGCATCAAAGGCCAGGTGGTGTGCTTCAAGATATTAACCTTCCCACTTGGAAATGGGAAGCAATCAATATGGACTTTATTACTGGGTTACCTCGTACTCGAAGGCAACACGATTCCATTTGGGTGATCATTAACCGGATGACCAAGTCATCCCACTTCTTGGCTGTTAAGGCTACAGATAAAGCAGATGATTATGCCAGACTCTACATTTGGGAGATAGTACGATTGCATGGTGTCCCCTTATCTATCATTTCAGATAGAGGTCCTCAGTTTACATCTCAGTTTTGGAAGTCATTTCAGAAGGGTCTTGGCACTAAGGTGAAGCTTAGCACAACTTTTCAACCTCAAACAGATGGCCAGGCCGAGCGTACTATTCAGACTTTGGAGGATATGTTGAGGTCTTGTGTTATTGAATTCAATGGAAATTGGGATGATCACTTACCTCTTATCGAATTTGCCTACAACAACAACTTTCACTCTAGTATCTAAATGGCTCCTTATGAGGCTCTTTTAGTCGGAGATGTAGATCTCCTATTGGTTGGTTCGAGGTTAGTGAGGCAGCCTTGATTGGTCTAGATTCTGTTTTTGAGACTATGGAGAATGTTCAGCTTATTCGGGAAAGGTTGAAGACCGCTCAAAGTCAACAAAAATCGTATGTAGATGTGAGGAGAATGGAGTTAGAATTTGAGGTTGATGATTAGGTCTTCCTTAAGGTGTCACCCATGAAGGGCGTGATGAGATTTGGTAAGAAAGGAAAGCTTAGTCCCTATTTTGTAGGTCCTTATTGGATTTCGAGGAGAGTTGGTAGTGTTGCTTATGAGTTGGAGTTGCCAACAAAGTTGGAAGTGGTTCATCCAGTTTTCCATATTTCCTTATTGAAGAAGTGTGTTGGTGATCCGACCTTGATTGTTCCTTTGGAAGATGTGGGTATGAAGGATAGTCTCACTTATGAGGAGATTCCAGTAGAGATCCTTGACCGTCAGGTTCAGAGGTTGAGAAACAAAGAAGTCGCTTCAGTTAAGGTCCTTTGGAGGAATCAACATGTAGAAGGTGCCACTTGGGAAGCGGAGAAGGCCATAAAGGTGAAATATCCTCATCTCTTTCCTTCCGACTCAGTTCCACCTCGAGGTAATTGTTTCCTCCTTAGAATGTCCCTCCGATTATATTCCAATGGTTTTTCTTATGATCCTAGCATGCATCCACGTTTTATGAAAGTTTATCATGTTTTCAAGTTGAGAAGTTCAGTTTCATGATGTTCCCTTGATTTCTATGTTTTGATGTTTGGTTGGGCTGTTTTCTCCTCAGTTTTCCTTGTTTTATCTTTATTCGAGGATGAATGATCCCAAGGGGAAGATATTGTATCACCCCGGAAATGTATCCAGCTTTTAAACTCAGACTTACAGAAAATTTTGGACTTCCAGGGACCATGGGTCAAGTTCACGAGTTGTGGAAGGTTCCATAAGTTCTGGAAGTGACTCGTGATTCCAATCTTGCAGACCCTCCTCAGGTCTCATAACCACGAGTCACTCCCAGGACTCGTAGAAGTTTCTACGGGTCATGCTGTTGACTCGTGGAACCTGATCAGAGGCAGCCTTAATTTCCTGACTTATATGACTAGGTTCTATGACTCGTGAAAGCTTCCATGAGTCGTCCTATTGAACCTTAGAAGACCTCCTGTAGCTTGAAATTTCTAACAGTTTCCACGATTAGGGATCCATGAGTCATGGAAAGGTCTATGAGTCATAGACTCCACTCGTGATCCCTGAAGCCGACCAAATTTCCAGCTTTTCCTAATTAAGTCCCAGGGGTATTTTAGTCATTACCCACCCTTTTAACTACTAAGTGAAGTCGTTTTGACTATTTCTAGTAGGGTTTTCACCTATATTATCCTAAGTCTTTTCTAAGATTCTCAATCACCTCCCAAAAAGGAAAAGTTCCTCTTAAGCTTCAAGTCTCCATGCTTCAAGTTCAAGCCTCATAGATTTTTCCAACCAAGTGGGTAATCTTCCACCAAGGTATTTGGGTCTTTAACAATGGATTCCTTTCACCCTTGTGCCCAAAATCGCCAACTCTTATGTTAAATTATGAACTTATGAAATTAGGGTTTGGTCTAAAATTTGGGAAAAGTTTATGAAATCAATTTCTATATTTAAATTCATGGTTTCTTAGTGATTATTCATGATGTGATTATGATCCTGTTATTGGTTTTAAAGGCCCAAGCATGAAAGTTGATTTCTAGCATGAATCCATGAATTTGCATATTTTCAAGGGAAACTTGGCATGATTAGATATCATGGCGTATATGTCTTTAAGAAATTGCATGCTAATCTTCAAGTATGAATTTAGAAAGAAAAGTATGTTTTGAATTATGGCTTTGCTAAGCTTTATGAACTATGTTATGAAAGTTGCATGATACCCGATGTGTTTTCATGCATTAGGAATAAGATTTGGCATGAGAGTATGCCCTTATGAAATTATGAGCTATATGTGCATGTTTTGGGAGTAGTACTTAGCACCGAGTGGACGGGGTGAGAGTACCCTTAGTCTAAAAAACTACGTTGCCAGCGTAGGTTATGATATGACATGATATGTGCCTAAAAGGCTTATGAGAGTGGATCATCATCTTTATATATGGTGTCCTTGCCTTAGCGGGGCATAGGACAGCTTTGCCAACTAGGGTTATATAGTTGGGTATGGTGACTTGTTCCTCGGTAAGGTTCAAAGTCAGCTTTGCTAACTAGGGTTATATAGTTAGATTCCATGTAGCTCACATGGTCTCATGTCGGTTATAAGAAACTCCCGTATGTATGTTTTCATGTTTTCTAAGCTTTATGAACTCTCTTATGAACTACTATTTTGAAGTTGGCTTTGACCTCATGACTTAGCTTTTCATTACGATTTCTTCTCTTGATACTCTATTATGCATGGATTATGTTTAAGCACGTTTTAAAGGATGTTTTACCATACCTTATGCATTGCTCACATACTTAGTGCATTCCATAGTACTAACGCATATTGTGTTGCATCCTTGACGATGCAGATTCTGGTGTTCCTTCACAGATACGTGGCTAGAGTTTTCGGCCTCTCTCAGTTAGCTTGGGTGAGTCCTCATAGTTCGAGGGCTAGACTTTACTCTAGTTTATGTTTCTTTCCTTTTAGATTGTTGAGTTAGTTGAGTTATTGTCCCATCAACTCTTTATGCTAGTACTAGAGGCTTTTCAGACATAGATGTTGTTGTATGATCTTTGAGTTGTATTTCTTTCTATTGATTATCTATCTACGATTATGTTTTCTATTTTGGATTTTCTTATGATGCTTCTGCTATATTTTCTTTATGTATGCTTGCGAATGCTATGACCAAGGGTCAACTTAGGATCCTTGTGGTTCGGAGTCCCGTGTTCATTGATGATATCCTTATCTACTCTCGGAGTGAAGAGGAGCATGAAGACCACTTGAGGGTTGTGTTGTAAACTCTCAAGGATAAATAGTTGTTTGCTAAGTTTAGCAAGTGTGAGTTCTGGATTCAGTCAGTTGCCTTTATAGGTCATATTGTGACTAGTGATGGTATCCGAGTTGATTCTCAAAAGATAGAGGCAGTAAAGAACTTGCCTAGACCCACTTCCCCGTCTGATATTAGGAGCTTTCTAGGTTTGGCTGGTTACTATAGGAGGTTTGTGGAAGGATTTTCTTCCATAGCTGCCCCTTTGACCCGATTGACTCAGAAGGTAAAATTTTAGTGGTCCGACTTGTGTGAGAAGAACTTTCAAGAATTAAAGACTAGATTGACCACAACTCCAGTGTTAGCTCTACCCGCGGGCCTAGATGATTTTGTTGTGTATTTTGATGCTTCTAGGATTGGTTTGGGTTATTTTTTGATGCAGCGTGGTAGGGTGATTGCTTATGCTTCGAGATAACTTAAGACTCATGAGAAGAACTATCCAACTCATGATCTTGAGTTGGCATCCGTGGTCTTTGCTTTAAAGATTTGGAGAAATTATTTGTATGGGGTGCATGTGGATGTATTCATTGATCATAAGAGTCTTCAGTATGTGTTCAATCAAAAGAAATTGAATTTGCGACAAAAGAGATGGCTTGAGCTCCTTAAGGATTATGATATGAGTGTACTTTACCATCCGGGTAAGGCCAATGTCCTGGAGGATGCTTTAAGTAGACTGTCCATGGGAAGTGTGTCTTCTGTTGAAGATGGGAAGAAGGAATTAGTTTAGGAGGTTCATATGCTAGCTTAGTTGCGAGTTCGCCTTATGGACTCGACAGAAGGTGGTGTAAATGTACAAAATGGTGCTGAATCATCTTTGGTAGTTGAGGTGAAGGCAAAGCAATTCAAGGATCCGATTCTACTTCAGCTTAAGGGTGCAGTTCATCAGCAGCGGGTGGAGGTTTTCTCCCAAGGGGAGATGGTGTGCTTCTTTATCAGGGTCACTTATGTGTGCTAGATGTAGATGGGTTGAGATAGCAGATTCTAACTGAGGCTCACAGTTCTAGATATTCCATTCATCCGGGTGCTACTAAGATGTACCGTGATCTACGGGAAGTCTTTTGGTTGAATGGTATGAAGAGGGACATAGCCGGGTTTTTGGCTAAGTGTCCCAACTATCAACAAGTAAAGGTGGAGCATCAAAGGCTGGGTGGCATGATTCAAGATATTGACCTTCCCACTTGGAAATGGGAAGCAATCAATATGGACTTTATTACTGGCTTGCCTCGTACTCGAAGGCAACATGATTCCATTTGTGTGATTGTCGACCGGATGACCAAGTCATACCACTTCTTGGCTGTTAAGACTACCGACTCAACAACCGATTATGCCCGACTCTACATCCGGGAGATAGTTCAAATGCATGATGTTCCCTCGTCTATCATTTATGATAGAGGTCCTCAGTTTACATCGCAGTTATGGAGATCATTTTAGAAAGGTCTTGGTACCCAGGTGAAGCTTAGTACAACTTTTCACCCTCAGACAAATGGCGAGACAGAGCGCACTATTTAGACTTTGGAGGATATAATGAGAGAGTGTGTGATTGATTTCAAAGGTAATTAGGATGATCACTTACCTCTTATCGAGTTTGCCTACAACAACAACTTTCACTCTAGCATCCAGATGGCTCTATATGAGGCACTTTATGGTCGGAGATGTAGATCTACTATTGGTTGGTTTCAGGTAGGTAAGGCAGGCTTGATTGGTCCAGATACTGTTCATGAGACTATGGAGAAGGTTCAGCTTATTAGGGAGAGGTTGAAGACCGCTCAGAGTCGACATAAATCTTATGCGGATGTGAGGAGGCGGGAGTTGAGATTTGAAGTTGATGATTGGGTTTTCTTAAAGGTGTCACCCATGAAGGGTGTGATGAGATTTGAAAAGAAGGGGAAGCTTAGTCCCCGTTTTGTAGGTCCTTATCGGGTATTGAGGAAAGTTGGTAAGGTTGCTTATGAGCTGGATTTGCCATCAAAGTTGGAAGTGGTTCATCCCGTTTTACATGTTTCCTTGTTGAAGAAGTGTGTTGGTGATCCGAGCTTGATTGTCCCTTTGGAGGATGTGGGTGTGAAGGATAGTCTCACCTATGAGGAGGTTCATGTAGAGATCCTTGATCGTCAGATTCAGAGGTTGAGAAACAAGGTAGTTGCTTCAGTAAAGGTTCTTTGGAGAAATCAACTTGTTTAAGGAGCTACTTGGGAAGCGGAAGAGGCCATAAAGGCCAAATATCCCCATCTCTTTCCTTCCGATTTTGTTCCAGCTTGAGGTAATAGTTTCATCCTTAGTATGTTCCTCCGATCCTGTTCCATCATTTACTCTCATGATCCTAGCATGCATTCATGTTTTCGAAGTTGATTTAACCATGTTTTAAGTTGGAAAGTTCAGTTTTCATGTTTATTCCTTGATTTCCATGTTTTGTTCCTGGTTGGGCTATTTTCTCTTTAGTTTCCCTTGCTTAGTCTTCATTCGAGGACGAATGATCCTAAGGGGGAGATATTGTAACACCCCAAAAACCGATCCAACTTTTAAACTCAGAACTTGTAGAAATTTTTAAACTTCCAGGGATCACGGGTCAAGTCCACGAGCCGTGGGTAGTTCCACGAGTCATGGAAGCGACTTGTGATTCCAGTCCTGCTGACTATCCTCAAATAGTTCCACGAGTCATGGAAGAGACTCGTGATTCCAGTCCTGCTGACTATCCTCAAGTCTGACAACCACGAGTCAGGTTCACGGTTCGTGGAAGTTTCCACGGGTCATGGAACCAACCCATGGAACTCAGACAGAGAGTGGTCAGGTCCCCTGATATCCACGACTTGGTCCTATGACTCGTCGAAGCTTCCACGAGTTATCCTATTGAGTGGTAGGGAACTTTCAACAGCCTGAAATCTTGGGCAATTTCCACGCGAAGGAATCACGAGTCATGGTTAGGTCTACGAGTCGTAGACTCTACCTGAAATTGAGATTTAAATCAGCTTTTTCCTAATTAAGTCCTAGGGGTATTTTAGTCATTACCCACTCTTTTAACTCCTAAATGATGTCGTATTGACTATTTCAAGAAGGGTTTTCACCCTCATTAGCCTAAGTTCCTTCTCATTACTTCACTCTTCTCCCAAAAAGGGAAATTCTTCGTCAAGCTTCAAGTCTCAAGTTCCAAGTTCAAGCCTCCTAAGTCTTTCCAATTCAGTGAGTTATCTTCAATAAAGGTATGTGGGTAATCAACAGTGGGTTCCTTTCACTCTTGTGCCCAAAACCCCTGATTCAAATTTTGATTTCATGGATCTCCAAACTAGGGTTCTTATCTAATTCTTAAGGGTTTTGCTAAATATGATCTTCTTATGATTTGATTATAAAATTACTACTAAATTGCATGATTTTACATGTGTTTTTACATATGAACACCTATTTCATGAGTTAAAGTTTAATCATGGTGATTCCTACATGCACGAAATTGATTTAAGCAAAATTAGATTTGATGGTATGTTTTTCATGGATTCCCAAGCATGTGCATGACTAGTTCCTATGTTCTATGAAAATATATGTATTATGAAATTGAACTAGAGCCATGCAAATTTTTACAAGTCATGAAGTATGCAAATTTCAAAAGTTATGAAGTATTATGCAAGACAAGACACCCGATGTTCCATGAATGCTCATGAATCGATTTCCAAACCCTAATTCATGAGTAGTATGCCGATCTGGGATATGAACACGTTATGAACAAGTTTGGCATCAGATATGTCACATGTATATGAGCTCATGCTATATGTTTTAGGATTAGTATTTAGCACCGAGAGACGAGGGTTCAGATAACCCAAGTCCAAAATTACGTTGCCACCGTAGGTTGCCCTCTGTGGCTTATCAAGAAAGGATCCTGGTACGATATGGTTATAACTTTGGCAAGTTAGGATAACTCTTTTCAGTGGGGGTACATGACACTAGACTCCATGTAGCTCAGCATGGTTTAATGTCGGTTAAGAGAAACTCCCACATGTTTATTTTCAAGTTGTAAAGTTATATGATTCTATACTATGAAACTTAAGCTTTATTTCATGTTTCATGTTTTATATCTTGATATTTATTCATGTTCTTTCTTTACGCAACAAGTTCACTCTTAATCATGTTTTAAACTATTTTTATCATGATTCATGCATTTCTCGCATACTCAGTACATCCTATAGTACTGACGCATATCCTACGCTGCATCCTTTGGTGATACAGATTCAGGTGTTCCCTCCCAGACACGTGGCTAGAGCTTCCAGGCCACTTTTCTGTAAGTTGTTGGTGAGTCCTCCTAGGTCGAGGACTAGATATGTTTTAGTTTGTGTCGATTCCTTACTTCCATACTTTGAGTTAGCTAGAATCTTATCCTAGAATCTCCTTATGTCATGTAAAGGCTTTTCAGACATAGACAGTGTTCGAGTCTCTTTTCAAATTTTGTATTTATTTTGACTTAATTATCTATTTATGTGATTCCAAATTTATCTATTATGCTTCCGCTTATCTTTGTTATGCTTGTTTATGCTATGACCAAGGGGTTAGCTTGGGGCACTTGCGGTCCCAAGTCCCATGTTATGTACAGGGGGTAACCTTGGGACGTGACATATTCTCTCATTGCCAGTTGAAAGTAAGGATTTTGTTATATTTTTTGATGCTTCACATTCGGGTTTTGGTGCTGTGTTAATGTAGGATAGGAATGTCATTACTTATGCTTCGAGGCAATTGAAGCCTCATGAAAAGAATTACTCGACTCATGATATGGAGTTGGCAGAGGTGGTGTTTGCACTTAAGATTCGGAGGCACTATCTTTATGGTGTCAAGTGTGAGATATTCTCAGACCATCATAGCCTGCAACACGTGTTTATGCAAAAGGATCTAAATCTGAGACAGAAAAGATGGATGGAGTTATTGAATGACTATGATGTGACCATCCAGTATCATACAGGTAATGTGGTGGCAGACGTATTAAGCTGAAAAATGGTAAGTATGGGCCGTTTGGCCTATTTGGGGGAGTCAAGGCAACCCTTGGCTAGGAAGTTCCAATTTGTAGCATCTAAGTTCATGCAGTTTGGTGTTTCTGAAAGGGGTGGAATATTTGCTGGTATTGAGGTGAAGTCAGCATTTTTGGATGAGATTAAGGCAAAATAGTTTGAGGATGAGCAATTGAATAAGCTCTGGAACAAGGTGGTGTCTGATGAGGTTTCAGAAGACACCCTTGATGCGTGTGGAGTGTTATGGTTTAGAGGACGAGTATGCATTCCTCAGGTTTGTGACTTAGTTCAGAATGTGCTAGATGAGGCTCATGGTTCGCAATATTCTATTCATCCAAGTGTAACCAAAATGTACCATGACTTGATGAAGCTTTATTGGTGGCTTGGGATGAATAAGGATATAGTGGAATATGTGTCCAAGTGTCACAATTATCAGCAGGTAAAATACAAACATCAAAGGTCTACGAGTTTGCTTCAAAGGATGCCCATTCCCGAGTAGAAGTGGGTAAGGATAGCTATGGACTTCGTGGTAGGTCTTCCTAAGACCTTGGAAAGGTATGACTCAATTTGGGTCATAGTGGATAGGCTGACTAAATCAGCCCATTTTATTCCTGTTAGAGTGGACTACACCTCTAAGCAGTTGCCCAAGATCTACATTAAGGAAATAGTGAGTTACATGGGGTTCCACTTTCCATTATTTTAGATAGAGGTACGCAATTTACTTTTAAATTATGGGGCAGGTTACACGAAGAGTTGGGCACCCAACTCACTTTTAGCACAACCTTTCATTCTCAGGCTGATGGACAGTTGGAGAGGACGATTCAGGTGCTTGAGGACATGTTAAGGGCATGTGTGATTGAATTTGGAGGCCATTGGGATCAATTCTTGTCATTGTATGAATTCTCATACAATAATAGTTATCACTCCAGTGTTGACATGGCTCCGTTCAAGGAACTCTATGGGAGGGGATGTAGATCGCCCATAGGATGGTTCGAGGCTGTGATGTGAAGCATTTGGGCACTGATTTGGTGAAGGAAGCTCAGGAAAAGGTCAGATATATACAAACTAAGTTGTTGGCATCCCAGAGTATGCAAAAGGAGTATGCAGACCGCAAGGTAAGGGACATGTTATTTCAGGTTGGTGAACATGTTCTGTTGAAGGTGTCACCTATGAAAGAAGTCATGAGGTTTAGCAATAAGGGCAAGCTTAGACCTCGGTACATCAGTCCAATCAAGGTTATCAAAGATGTGGGGCCGGTAGCGTACAGGTTAGCATTACTGCCCAGCTTATTAGGTGTCACGCCACAAACCAGAGAAGGCGAGACTGGCACCCGGGGCCCTTCCTTCCCGCCTTAGAATTATTCGTCCTCGAATGAGGGTAATGCGTATAGAGCTCTAGTCTTTTAGGATTTTTAGAAATTTTGGCAGCAGTTATATTTTTCCTGAAAATTTGGTGCCATTACTTGTTTGGAGTCCATGTAGATGTGTTTACAGATCACAAAAGTCTACAGTATTTATTAGAACAGGGGGAATTAAACCTATGGCAAAGAAGGCGGCTAGAGCTACTAAATGATTCTGACGTAAATATTTTGTACCATCCAAGTAAGGCAAATATTGTGGCTGATGCACTTAGCCACAAATCCATGGGAAGCTTGAGCCACATAGAAAATAGAAAGATTGAGATGACAAGAGAACTGCATCAGTTAGCTAATTTGTAGGTTTGATTACTAGACCAAGGTAATGGGTGAGTTGTTATTCAAAGCTCAGCGGAATCCTCACTTATAACAGAGGTAAATGAACGACAATATGATGATCCAGAGTTAGTAAGATTGAGGGAATAAATTCCGTAGCAGAAGCAACCATTAATAGAGCTTAAGGAAGATAGGGTTCTGAGATATTAAGGTCATCTATGTGTACCTAACATTAGGGAGCTTCAGGAGAAATTTTTGGCAGAAGTCCACTATTCCCGCTATTCAATCCATCCAGGAGCGACAAAGATATATCATGATCTTCGACAGATTTATTGGTGGAATAATATGAAGAGAAACATTGAAGTGTTTATAGCCCAATGCCTGAATTGTACACAGGTAAAAATTAAGCACCAGAGACCCGAAGGGCTAACTCAAAGTATAATGATACCTACCTAGAATTGGGAGGTGATCAACATGGATTTTATTACATGCTTACCCCGTACTTATCGAAAGTATGATTCCATATGGGTGATTGTAGATAGACTTACAAAATCAGCTCACTTTTTGCCAGTCAGGACAACTTATACGACTGAAGATTATGCCAAGTTGAATATTAGTGAAATAGTTCGACTTCATGGTGTCCCAATTTCCATAATTTCAGACAGGGGTGCTCAGTTTACATCAAATTTCTGGAGGTCTTTCTAGAAAGGCTTAAGTTTGTCATGCCCTAAACCAGGGGAGGCAGCACTGGCACCCGGAGCCCTAAAAGGCCAGGGCGCTAAAATAGAGTATATCTCTATTGAACCTGCCAGGGGTCTAAGACCGACATGGTCTCTAAGTATAGAAATTAGAAACACTGATACCTCAACATTAGGTAAAAAAACTCAAGGCTGACAAGGCTAATATCACAGTAGATAGCTATTAACAAGGATGACAAGGCCATACCCAACACTAATATATATATACACTTCTATGAGCCTCTACGAGAAAGTAAACCATCTCATATCCAGGACAGGGCCCTGGACTACCATAAACTATACATATACATAACCTAGTCAAAATATAAGCTAGACCTCTAGCTCGTCAGCTCCAGGAAGAATGGGTCTTTCCAAAAAGGCTGAACTCTGCAACTCCTACTGAAGAGGTCTATGTAGGTTTCTATCTAGACTTGCAGGCATGAATGCAGTGCCCCCCAGGCAATGGGTATGTCAGTACAAAAATAATGTACTGGCATGTAAGATAGAAACATAATAGTAAGTTGCAAGCAGTAAATCTGAACAGGATATAATATGAAACTTATAAACTGTAATCGATAAGACTCGTTAAGCTCTTTTCTCCTTTATTGTTTTCAGAACACAACACATGCCTAAACTCACACTGCAACTCACTCTTTATAACTCAATGCCAAACCATAATAGCTCCTCGGTGCACCCTTTATATAATAGCCTCAATATGGCAGTAGCGCCTCGGCGCACACTATGTATATAATGGCCTCAATATGGTGGTACCACCTTGGTGCACACTATGTATATAATGGCCTAAATATATAAGTAGCACCTCGGTGCACACTATGTATATAATAGCTTCAATATGGCAGTAGTGCCTCAGCGCACACTATCACGCAACCCACGCGTAGTAAGCGTATTACTAGGTTGACCTTCAAAGCTATTCTTGTTAGTTATGAAGGTTCATTTAGATAACTTCTTCAGCCTTGAGTTACTAGGTGTTGGACTCAACAATACAAACACATATGAATGGGGATTTCACTTGATAACTGATAACGCCCAAACTACACCTCAAATTAACAAAGCGTAAGCGGTCGTAGTCAAATATAGAACCCAACAAAGGTTGGGGTCGCATCCCACAGAGAATATGGTGAAAGTTAAGTCTTTAGTGAATTAAGTGACTAGTCGTCAATAGTTTCCGGTAAATAGGGGGGGGGGTTTTGTGATCAATATTTGTAAACAAAACAAACACTTAACGTATGAATGATAATCAATAGGAGAGAGAGAACTAGGGAAGTGTTTACCATGGCGTGAATTAATTGTATCGTCTAAACGTTTCTCAACCAAATAGACAAATTTACTTTTCAATTCTCTCGAACTTGAAAAGGTGTGCTTTTAGATTTCAATCCTAAACATCAAGTAGATTAATCTAGTTACAGCATTAATCATAAGACGAGAGGTGGTAGTCTCGAATCCTCGTCGTTAATCAAGTTTCCCAGTTTTAATCTCTTTACTCAAGCAAATTCAAACCTAGGCATGTTCTAATGTTTGCAACCACTAGAAAACATTAAATAATTAATGATTAACAACGTGACAATATATATATTGAACCCGTCGCTACCCGGAATCTATGTTGCTACTTTAGCCATGGCTCCCACAACCCTAGTTGTGGGAGGTTTAGTTAATCATGCTATAAAGAAAAGAGAAGAGAATTGTATTCATAATAAAGAGAAGGGATTCTTACAATATAATGAAAACCAATCTTCAATTATTCCAAGAACAAGAAAAACCAAGATCCCAAGAACAAGTCAAGAACACGAATTCAAGAAGTGTAAAATGTGTTTCTTGATCTCCAAGTCTCTCCTAAAACTATTGGGAGAACTATATTAAAAAGCTTCATTGATTGCATGAATAAAATAAACCTAACATAGGGTATTTATAGGAGTCTAGGAAATAAATCCCAAAAACATCAGGATTCCGCGTAGCGTACTGCCCAGGTGTGACGGCCAGGCTGACGGACCGTCACTGGCTTGACGGACCGTCGCCTGGACCGTCACCCTTAGGCAGTGGTGCTGCCTTGGTGTGACGGTTTGGGTGGACCGTCACACCCTTGACGGACCGTCACCTGAACCGTCACTCTTATCCAGAATGCTCTTTTTCTCGTATTTCCTTCTGTTTCCATGTTTGTCTCCATTTCCTGAAAATACAACATAAAAACATCAAAAACAACAATGGTTGCTTGAAAACGTACGATTGTTCTTAGTTTAAAGGAGTCGAAAGTGACGTAAAATGGCGGCACATCAATAACCTTCCTTTTATACTTTCTAAAGCTTGATTAGGGATCATAATACAAAGAAGAAACTTGACAAAAGATAACTAATGTTTCGTGCAAAAAGAATCAGATTTTTATAAGAAGGCGACTTGAATCACCATAATGTATCACTTAGTTCCTTAAGACTTGTTAAGTTACCAAATCAGTTCTCTTACAAAAAAATACTCAAATTCCTTCTTTCGGAGATTTAGAGTTCCATTTTTAGATTCATGCCGATAAGGAATAAATAATCCTTAACTTACCTCGTTCCTTTCGAAGATTGCGATTACCACAATTGGCCTTTCCTTTGTTAAGTTAATATATAAAACAAGGGTATAATGAAGCTATTATTATCTCTTAAACTTGATGCAACTTTGCCAAAATAGTAGCTAAACATTTCCTGGGCAGATTTACGTATTGACATTAATTAAATGGTGTATCCTCACACCTTTCTTCCCTATTTAAATACACATCACACACACAAATCTACTGCTTCCAACCATACAAAACACATCAAACATCCCCTACACAACTCACCATACTGAAATACAATAGCAACACATTGAACCCACAACTTCTGATCACCGTCCCATGAGTCCTTAACAACAATTCAACAATATTTGTCCATCCGAACTTCAATACAAAAAGATGATTATGGGAAGAGTACTTATCACACTTTAAGGGGTGTTTTTATACTCTTTTTAATGATGCCTTGCAAAGCTTAAGTACCCCCTACACATACACTAACAAGAGAAGAAGAAATCTCTTAATTGTTACACATGTTATAAGTGTCCAACCTTAAGGAAGGGGATGCCATAGTTCATATATTTCATACCATAGTATATCCTAGCATATATAGTAGATTAGTACCAAGATAATAAGTTGTTTAACTAACCTTAAGCTTGAATGAATCTTGATCTTCTTATAACCCTAAAGGGAGAGAAGGGATGCCAAGAGGAAAGAAGATAAGAGAGAGTTCTAGGAAAATGTTTTCAGATTTTTGTGATCAATATTGATAAACAAAAGGTCTATATAAGTGGGACTCTTCAGCCAAATTTTTTTGAGTAGATATGGGCCAATATTGGTCAAGAAACATGGACCAAAATTATCCTTTGCTTGGGCCTCAAAAGGGTTAAGTTTTGTGGCTAATTTTGGGCTTCTCTTGGGTCAAAATGTGGTCAACATTGGTGGCTACCTTTTGTAGTTGTTTGGGACAGATTTGGTTACACTTTGATGAGTCAACTTTAAGATTCATTTGTTCTACCATTAGGTCTAATAATCCATGGTGTTGCTGCCCGTAATCGGCCCTTGGAACTTAGTTCGTTAGCATAGGTAGGTGATGGACCTACTTGTCACCTATAAGCTTAGACAAGTTGAGCAAGAACTTCCCTTGTTTTATCTCATTTTCAAAACCCTCATCTGTATAGTTTGACTTAACACTTATATACATTTGGCTATTTCAAATTCTAGGCCAAAGTACCACTTCACAATCTTGAGCTCAAGCACCTTCATCGATATTAACTTAGTCATACAGGTTTTGAAAGGTACGGGGTGTTACATTGGGTGTAATGACCCTTCCGGTTATTTCCACGTATACGTTTTCCTTGAACCGTTAGAGTTTGTTTGTAGCGGCCCCAAGTCACTTAAGGCTCGTCAAGACCGGTATTTCGGTGTCGGGTCCTTTTGTTTGGTCGCATTATATGTTTTGAAGACAAGTAAGTCGGCAAAAGTTATAGTAAGTTCCTTTAATAAATTTTCTGAACTTTGGGTAAAATGTCTCGGAGCTTTTCTATCAATATATAAAAAGTTAGAAGTCCCCTGAAATACCAAATCGAAGGTCTACGAATCTAGTTTCTAACGCACAAAACCTCACGTCCAACTGATCGCGGAGTAAAAAGTTATGACTGTTTTACCGTGGACTGTCTGGCAGAAAACGGGTTGCGAACCGGGTCGCGAACCGGGTCGGGTTAAACTCTATTTAAGCCTCAACTTCACGTTTTAAAACGCCGTTTCAGTTCTGAAACAGTGAGAAAACATAAGGGAGGGTTCAAAGAGAGTTCTTGAGTATCAAAATCGTGCGGTGTGAGTTGTGAACTTAATTTAAGAATTTTATTAACATCGCGTGTATTTGAAAATATTTTATTTAAAAGTTGAATTTGGTAAAAATTATATTATTATTACCTTTTCAAAATATTTTAAAAGTTTATGAAAAATATTTTGTTACGATATAATTGTTTATGTATTTATTTTATAAGGTTTTTGTACATTGTAATATTTTAACGGAGATAGTAAATTTAGTTATGTTGAAATTTATTATTATAATATAGTAGGTTTTATTCAAAATAATTTTCTAATGATTATGATATATTCAAAAAGTTATATTTATTTTACCATGAATTTATGAAATACCCGAGTATATACTTAACGGGACGAATTGGTTGCCACCTCCACTTCCACGTGGAAGTGGAGGGCTAACACAACACATAGCAAGTTTGAAAGGTGGCATCACATAATCATTTTCATAATGCTAATTTCTAAATAATTATATATTAATTAATTTAATTGCCTACTGCCTGTGACATATATATACCTATATGTAAAAGTATTCTATCTTCACTATGTTGGATATATATAGAACATTAGAGGGGTTTGGTAGAGAGATTATATTTTGATGTTATGTTTAATTTCGGAAAGAAAATCAATTATCGACGTCAAGTTATTCAAGCCCGAGTTCAAGTTTGATTTCGGAGCTTCTTTTCGGAGAGGTTCGAGCTTGTCGTCGGACGACAGGTAGGTTACGGTTTATTTTCCCTAGACTCCGCATATATAGAATAAAATTGTATTAATGGGCATCCTTGGGTTGGTTTATTAGGTTGGTACCACAGACCTCGACCACTTATTCATGTTCGCCTTCTCTCTTGTTTCTCCGTTGCTTGTAGTATTTGCCGATATATTTTATTTACCCTTGTGATCCTGTGAGGCCTTGTTGACTCTGGAACATAGAAGGTGGGATTTTGGGAATGTCCGCGAGTCCCGGGCATAGAATTATCCTTCTAGGCTGGTTATGCTTGCTGAGTAGCTGTGGGCCTGTGCAGGGTCGATAGGTTGATTGTGAGCTGATGGGCAGCTATTGTGTGTGATCATACCATTTTCATGCATATAAAGAGGTTTTATCAGTTTTACTATGGTTTTGGCTTCGGGCCTACTGACACTATTTTCTAACCTTGCATGGCCGGGGGGCCCGTTTTTTTTATGGAAATAATTTGGAAATGGTTTGATTTAACTTGTGAATTTTCTGGATAAGTAAAATTATGTTTAAAATCATCAATTTTTACGATTATCGCTAGACTCGGCAGGGCCGGGGTGCTAGTTGAGTTTTCTTGTTACTTGAGATGATTTTTAGCCTCGGTCGGACCGAGCACCTGAGATGACTTTCTACTGTTTAGACCCGGTTATGCCCGGGCACCCTTGGAGGGGTTTTTGGGATATTTTCCTACTACTTTAGTCCTGGACAGGGTCTGGGCATGCATATTCGAGACTGGGTCTCTATCTTGATACCGGACTTGCTTCCGGGTGACATGCTTTGATACTGAGTTTTAGTATGGGGTCTGGGACCTCCATGGACCTTGCCATCCAGGACTGGGGCTTTGGGTTGTGTGTACCGGAGAAAGGGTATACGGCGGAGTAGAGGTATACGGGCAGTGTCCTTCCATGGAACCTAACTGCTGGGCCGGATCGGCGCCGGAGGAGGTACATACAGAGATACCATTTCACTTGAGATCTTCATGCATCATATCATTCATTGTTTGAGGCTCCACCCTTGTTTGTTGTTTGTTGATTGTACGCTTCGGTAGTATGGGATGCCGGAGGGTTTGTTTTCACTTGTTTGTGTTCCTCGGTTGTATGGGCGGTCGGGGGACTGTAGGTAGACTTTTGCTATTTACTTACAGAATTGTTCCCTGTTATGGTTAAGTATGAAATTAGTTACTGCTAGACTGTTAGTTTCTGGATTTGAGATTGATATGATTAGCTGAGTTTGATTCATGTCTCTGAGCATTCCTATCATTACTCTTTCTCTCTTCTTCTTACACTTGAGGTTACCGGTATACTGTCCATTTCGTAAACTTATTTTGTATACACTGTTATTGCAAGGACCCCAGGTGCATTGTTTCTTACTTTCACCTGTGCCTATGGTATGTATATTCTGCTTACTAGCCTCACATGTGGTTCTGTTGATTTCCCTCTGGGCTAGTTCCTGTGTACCCTTCGTTGATTTCTGTGACTGCTTGCTCCTATTCTGTCTGTTACTATGCTTTTATCTTATATGTGCCCAGTCGACCTATGATACCTACTGGGTACCTTATGCTTCGCATTTGGTGCTCACCCCTACTCCCTGCATCTTTGGGTACAGATCCTAGCGTGGGCCATCGCCGTTAGATCGTTGTGATTCATGCTTGGAGATCTGTTGGGGACTACTTCAGACTGAGGGTGAGATCTTGGCGATCGGAGCTTAGCTTTAGTTTATATTTTGCTTCATGTACTCTATTACCATTCAGAGACATCTGTATATATTGTTTGGATCGTTTGCACTCCATGTATGTAGTTTTTGCTCTAGACTATAATACCAGGTCTTGGGGTTTGGTTTAGTTTCCGCATATGTATATATTTATAGTCCTTTTATCTGTTCTCTTCATCTTCTTCTCTTATTTGTTAGATAGTAGCCCATTACTAACTGTTCTGGGCTACGGGGATTGGTTCACCTACCGGGGGTTATAGGTGTCATCATGACCGAGAAATTGGGTCGTGTCATTGGGAGTCCATCTGGTATTTCATGTGTCCATGCTGAAGAGATACCACAGGGATGGGGATTACATCATCAAATATGATTCAATCTTGCTATATAAGGATCTTACTTATGAGGAGGAGTCGATTGTCATTCTTTATTGGGATGTCCAGAAGTTGAGGACAAAGGAGACTAGATCGGTAAAGGTTCAATCAAAGCATCATCTGGTTGAATAAGCCACTTGAAAAACTGAGAAGGATATGCGAAATAAGTACCCTCATTTGTTTGAGGATTCATGTACTATTTCTTTCTTGACTTAGCCATTTTCTTGTTTGATCATTCGGGGATGAATGATGGATAAATTGGTATATGTGGTAACAACCCTTCCCATTATTATGGTTGAGCTAATCGTGCAAGTATTGGGGTTAGAAATATTTCAAAATTGGAAGTTAAAAATTTCAAGCTAGACTAGTCTTGGATGAAATCTGATCAAAGTGAGGTCTAGGGAAATCCAGTAAAGGATTGGGTTAAATTAATAAATCTTAGCTTGATTTTATGTTAGCTAAGGCAATAAGGAATCCATAGGACTTTTTGAAAGTGAATTTGGGTGAGTATAACTCCTGATACGAACCTGATGTAAAGGGATTAGTATGGGATGTCATGGTTTGAGGGTGTGTTGCGAAAAAGGCAAAACTGGGAGATTTTTTGGGTTTTTGCCTCGCCACACCCACTATAGCGGGTGGTAGGCTGCTACGCTGGCCCTGCTATAGTGGAGAAATTCCTTCTATAGCAAAAGTCAGAGTTGGTCAACTCTGCTATATCAGGAAGCTTCCGCTACAATGGTACCACTATAGTGGCATTGGATTGCTATAGCATTGTTAATCGTTGTTAATGCAGAAACTCATCCAAAAACATTCATTATTTCACAAATACATTTTGGGGAAGGCTGTGGCAATTTGGGTGAACTGTACTGATTTTCCACCAGATGTCTTTGTTAAGGTAAATCTTTTATCCCCGTAAACTAGTACTTTGATTCCTATGTCTTAGAATCGTTAGTTACAGGCCTTGCGGAGGGTTTAGCTTGGCCTAAGCTATAAAATCTAGTTGGGCTTCCGGACTATAAAATCTACTTTGATTCCTATGTCTTAGAATTGTTAGTTACAGGCCTTGCAGAGGATTTAGCTTTACCTAAGCTATAAAATCTATAAAAGCAGGCTTCCGGACTCATTTTGGGCTATTGCGTTCCATTTTGGTTAAAATTGGTTTTTGGGCATGGGGCCTGCTTTCCACTAAAATGATCTCTATTGGGATTTTTGTCAGTTTTGTTAAGTCTGGAATGCCATTTTTGGTTGAGTAGCATAGTTCATTTTCGTCGGCGAGACCCCAAATGAATCTTGAGGGTCCACTCGGTGACTTTTTATCCTTAAAGTTCTGCTGGTTTTTGGTGTTGATGGTGTGTCCACTTTTGTGACCTTTGGCCACTTTTGCGAATACCGCATTTGTGGAAAAAGGTACACTTTTACGAACACCACTATTGCAAAAATCCTTTATTTTTGTGGAGGCACATGTGAATAGTGACCTCAACTTTCGTGACGTCCATTTTTGTAGACAAACCTCCGCTTTTGCGGAGGTAGCTGATTTCTTATAAACATTTTAACTTTGTTTTCATCTACCTCATTCCCAAAATTTCCATTAACTTCAAGATTCAAAGGCTGGTCCAAGCTTCCATTTTCTTCCCGAATTATTCTGGTAAGTTCCTCTTAATTCCCTTCTCCTTTTCTGTTTTTAATTCATGTTATATTCCGTTAAACTTCCATTAATTCCTTCTTTCAAATTCTTGATCAAAGTGGACCTCGAGGCTATTTTGGACCCCAAAACGAGTCCCGTTCATGCTAAAGTTTTGGGCATTGGTTTATAAACCCGCTGCAAATATAATTGTTAAATTTATCTTTTATTTTGTTGTACGAGACTCGAGGGTCATTTCCTGACCTGATTTTCAATTCAAATTTTTGTATAGAAATATGGGTGTCATTATTCTTATCTTTACACCTGGATTATGTTTATGATAGCATAGCAGCATTCTGAGGATTTTTAGAAGGGAAAGACACACAATTGACGGTTCGTGCTTGCAGTTCGGCCGCGAGGTAGGTTACGGTTTATTTTCCTTAGACTTTGCTTAGTTAGATT
This sequence comes from Jaltomata sinuosa, assembly GCA_003996215.1. Lineage (NCBI taxonomy): Eukaryota > Viridiplantae > Streptophyta > Magnoliopsida > Solanales > Solanaceae > Jaltomata > Jaltomata sinuosa. The sequence continues at coordinate 5,795 of QJPP01003971.1, read as the reverse complement.
TTATATTCTTTAAATTATTAGAAAGTTAGGTTAAGTACTAGGGTATAAATAGGCTTAAATCCTATTCTCGTATAAATTGGCCACTTCTGGACCCTAGATTAGAATTATACTGTTTATTCTTAGTTAAGGAGCTTGTAGAATTGTTGTGGCTAGCCTAAAATCCTTAGAATGCATTTAGAGGTTTTATAGGTAGAGTAGATGCTTTTATTTATTTTTGTGGTTATTTTCTATTCCTTCCGCTTTTATTCACCATTGATGTGTAACTGTGGGTCCGAGTCGTAGCACGAATTGAACAGAGTTCCAGGTCAGTTCTCTTATTTGGAGGGTGTTTTGCCCTGTCTTCCTTGTTCATGTGATATATTCTCCGATTCTAGAAACTTACATGTTCATACTGTATTTACATGTCCAGTAGTACAGAAAGCAAAGAAACTACAGAATTTTTGGCTTAACTTGAGATTTGCCACTTTTATCATGATTTTCAAATTTTCAAGGGATCTATCTTATATTTTGTCACTAATTTTGGAAAGGAAAGAAAAGTACCCCTTTTTATGCTGGTCCGAGGGACCTTTTTGGAACTTTTCTCCATTTAATTTTCTATTGATATGTCATGAACCAATTTCTCAAGTGATGATAGCACCTAAAACTCCCCTGTAGGCGAACCAAATCCCCGTAGCTCAAAACGGTTAGTAATGGGCTACTATATAACTAAGCAGGCGGAAGAACAAAATATAAGCGAAAGTAAGAGATAAACATAAAGAAATATAGCAACAGAATATATATATATATATATATATATACATATATATATATAGGAAAACTAAACCATCCTACGACCTGGTATCACAGTATAGAAGCCACTACAAAATACAAAGTACACAAGGGGTACAAAAGAATATATATACATTTGTCTCTGAATAACAAAAGAGTACATAGAACAAAAGATGAGATAAAATCTAAGCCCCGGCCGCTAGGAGCTCACCCTCAGTCTCAGATGTCAGAATAGCTACACGAGTCTATGCACTATCAACGGCAAAAGCTCACACTAGGATCTGCACCAGGAAGATGCATAAGTGTAGTATGAGCACCAATAAGCAAACGGATTCCGTTCAGTCCCGGCGGCAGATCTCGCAGGAAATCCCAAGTTGGTTACGTCACGTCTATGCTTACTATTTTTTCAGTTTGGGAATTCTGGAAGGAGCGCATATAATATATAAAAGCATTAAATAGCAGAAATGAAGGAAAGTAGTCATAGAAAACTAAGAAGAGAAGTACACGGAAGCTAGCACAGATAGAATACAAAGAGAAAACAACCATACTAGGCTAGCCACAAATATATATATATATATATATATATATATATATATATATATATATATCACAGAACACAGGTGAAAGAAATGAGAATGCACCTGGATCCATGCAACAACAATATATAAAGAGAGAGTTTAAGAAGAATGGCGGTATACTGGTAACCTCAAGCAAAAAGGGAAGGAAGAAAAGTAACTTAACATAGACATGATAGCAGTGAATCACACAAGGTAAGGATGATCAAATAAAAACCCACAAGTAACTATAGATGAACCAGTGCTACAATACGATATAATAAGAATAAGTCTATCTACAGTCTCAACAGGCGCCCATACACTTGAGGAACATATACAAGTGAAAATAAACCCTCCGGCATTCCATACTATCGGATCGTACACACATCAAACAGCAAACAAGGGTGGAATCAAACATAAATGCATAATATGATGCTATAGTGAAACCAAGTGTGACATTCGTACCGTATGTACCCCTCCGATGCCAATATGCCCAGTAGGTAGGATCTATAGAAGGACGTACTTGTATACCTCAACTACACCGTATACCTCTTCTCTGGTACTCGTAGTACGTAGCCCCTAGTCTAGATCAGCAAGGTCCATGGAGGTCCTTTACCACATACTAAATCTCAGAATCTCAAATATAACCGCTCAGAGTGTATCCGGGTCTAAACTAGTAATCGTCATCTTAAAATGAGTGCCCGATGTCTAACCGGGTCTAAATCAGTAATCAAGTCTCAAAATCCCCTTAAAGGGTGCCCAGAGTGTATCTGGGTCTAAAAAAGTAGTAAAAGCAAGTCCAGAAATATGGCTCAATTGAGTCTAGTATAAGTGTGAAAAACGGTGATAAAAACATCACAATACCTTTTTTACTCCAAGAAGATCCATAAAATAAGTGTCAAAACCTTTTATAACCATTTATACTAAAAATGGGACCTCGGTGCCATGCAAGGTTTAGAAAATTGGTTATAGTCGGCCCGTAGCCAAAGTAGTAGTAAATAATGCAGAAAAACTCTTTATGTGAATGATAATGATATGCTCAAACACAAACACTAGTCCAATGACTCACAATCAACCTATCGACCATGCTGATAATGCTCAAGTAACACTCTCCATAAGGAGGTGAAAGTGATCGTTAAGCAAAATAAAATTTATAATTCCCGACGGGAGTTGGGGTCGATCCCACAGAGAATTGGTAGTGTAGCCAAAGGGATTGTCATATGTCAATCACAATTAGAGTCAATGTTCAAATAACGACAAAAGTAAATTGGGGGGAAAATAGGGGAATTGGGATATCTGTCACAACTCGCAATTCAAGCAAAAATGTAAAGTAAACAAGAGTTTGTATCAAGATAGAGGACGACTAGGGGTATGTTTCCAATGGGGTTCAAACATGGAATAGGGTACTTGTCCAATTATGCAAATTCTTTATAAATGACATAGATAGAATTAGTTTTAAGCATGAATGCTAATATTACAATCTAACAACATATTTCCAATGGTCTGTGATAGAGAACCATTGTTTACACAACAACCAACCAACATACGCTTGGGAAAGTCACACTATCTCTAAGCTTAGACTCTTAAATGGGTATTTTCGGTGAATTGAGCTATTTCTAGCCTCAAGCTAAATAGAATCCCAAGTACCCACTAGTGAATTCTCATCCAAAATTATGAACCTCTTTCTCAAGCAAGAACACAATCAAGTAATTTCAATCAATGTTTGCAACTATTAATTTTAGAGTTAAAACATGGAGAATTCACCAGACTCATACCAATTTAGCAATTGTAAGCACAATTAGACAAGATCCACACCCAATATCAAGCACCCATAATCAACACACACCTAGAAAAGGAGACTTAGCCACTCATTCTAAAGGAATAAGAAGCATTACCAAATGGGTAATTCAAACTCCCTCTCATTAATGGAAGAAGTTTCCAATATCCAAGCTCAATTTGAAAATTTCAAGGCTGAAGATGGAGAGATTTGGATGAAACCCTCTATCTTGCCTTGGGAGAGAAAACTTGTTCAAAAATATTCTCCAAAACTGAAAAAACTCCAAAACTATGAAAAACTATGCCTAAATTAAATTTTAGAATGTTCCCAATTCATCACATAAAAGTGGACAAAATTGCCCCTCGAGAGCTGTGCATTGCGACGTGCGTTTCACATGTCACATTGTACGCATTGCACAACTCTGCTTCAGTAGGCCAGTGACTTGGCTTGTACTTTGAGCTTCGTGCAAAGTAGGTGCAGTTCACACCAAGCCTTGTGTGTCACACCCCGAGGTTACCCCCTAGAAGTAACACGGGACCCAGGACCACAAGTGCCCTAAGTTAACCCTTGGCTAAAGCATGACTTAAACAAACATAGATAACCCTAACGGAAGCATCAAACTGAAGAGATAAGTAGACTGAGTCATCAAAAACTTAAAACATAACATAACAGAATCTGAAACCCAAATACAGAATCCCTACTATGTCTGAAAGCCTCTAAACTGGATAATGAGTGGTTGGGAGAAGACCCCAGCTAACTCCAAATACTAAGTAGAAAGCATAAAGATAAACAACTGATACTAGTCCTCGAAGTATGAGGACTCACCACTCAAAGCTGGGACACCTGCTAATCTCTAGCCACGAATCTGAGGGCCAAAAACTGAATCTGCATTATCAAAGGATGCAACACAAGAATATGCGTCAGTACTATAGGATGTACTGAGTATGTGAGATATGTAAAATTTAAAGTAAACATGCTAGATATGTTATAAGACTGATTTCATGCTATAACAATAAAACTGTAATGTAAATGACTCAATGCAATATCATAAGCTGAAATCATAATCATAAGTAGTAAGTTTGAAATCTGAGCAAGAGTCAAATACTTTTTAAAAACAAGAAGCTATTTTTGTGGGAGGTTCTCTAACCGACATAGACCATGTGAGCTATATGGAATCCGGTGTATCCTCCCCATCGAGAGGACCCAATATTCCTTGCCAGGGTATAAAGGCATAACAAGTGTGATCACGGTGTCTGATACCCACTGAGGTGTAATGACCCTTCCGGTTATTTCCACGTATACGTTTTCCTTGAACCGTTAGAGCTTGTTGTAGCGGACCCACGTCACTTAAGGCTCGTCAGGACCGGTATTTCGGTGTCGGGCCCATTTGTTTGGTCGCATTATAAGTTTTGAAGTCAAGCAAATCGGCAAAAGTTATCGTAAGTTCTTTAATAAATTTTCTGAACTTTGGGTAAAATGTCTCAGGGCTTTTCTCTCAATATATAAAGAGTAAGAAGTCCCCCGAAATACCAAATCAAAGGTCTACGAGTCTAGTTTCCTACGCATAAAACCTCACGTCCAACTGATCTCGGAGTAAAAAGTTATATTTATTTTACCATGAACTTATGCAATATCCAAATATATAAGAAATATGGACCCCATCCAATAATAAGCGGATAAGGAAGGGTGTGCTTTTTGACACACCACCTCCACGTGCCTTGAAGAAATGAAGGCAGCAACTTTAGTCATCATATGGGTCCTAATTGTTTTCCAAGAAAAACCAAATCTATATTAATTATATAAGGTAATTCAACCACCATTTTCAGAGGGGGGTTGTTTACATAGTTGTATATACTTAACTTTCTTTGCTCTCCATTTCATATTTGAGAATATTTCTACGGGGAGCTGTAGCACGTCACTCACATATGTGGTCATTTTTCCAAGAAATTTTAGTGAAAAATATATTTTGATGTTATATTTAATGGCCAAAAGAAATTTGATTATATACGTCAAGTTATTCAAGCCTAATTTCGAGTTTGATTTCATTTTGGAGTTTCTCGGAGCGGTTCGAGCGTGGACATCATCGTTCTTGCAGCTTGTCATCGGACGACAGGTAGGTTACAGTTTATTTTTCCCTAGACTCTGCATATATAGGATAAAATTATATTAATGGGCATCCTTGGGTTGGTTTATTAGGTTGGTACCACAGACCTCGACCGCTTTATTCATGTCCGCCTACTTTTGTTCCTCCGTTGCTTGTAGTATTTGCCGATATATTTTATTTACCCTTGTGGTCCTGTGAGGCCTAGTTGACTCTTGAACATAGAAGGTGGTATTTTGGGAATGTCCGCGAGTCCCGGGCATAGAATTATCCTTCTAGGCTAGTTATGCTTGCTGAGTAGCTGTGGGCCTGTGCAGGGTCGTTAGGTTCATTGTGAGCTGCTGGGCAGCTATTGTGTGTGATCATACCATTTCCATGCATATAAAGAGGTTTTATCCATGTTTTACTATGGTTTTGGCTTCGGGCCTACTGGCACTATTTTCTAAACCTTGCATGGCCCGCGGGGACCCTTTTTTTATGGAAATAATTTGGAAATGGTTTGATTTAACTTGTGAATATTCCTAGATAAAAGGAATTATATTTTAAATCACCAGTTTTACGATTAACGCTAGACTCGGCAGGGCCGGGGGGCTAG